>CADDIJ020000784.1:0-245206 GCA_902809745.2 Tetradesmus lagerheimii
ACTGGTGTAATTTTTTCGAAGTTGCATGTATGTTACTTTTACGAGTTTTGATAGTGGTTGGGTTCCTTGCTTACAACATCCACCGTTTAGTATTTCACACTTCATCATTTTGCTTTTATTTTGTGTTGTGTCTTTTTCCTTAAATCACTCACCAAGGGTGTTCATGTGTTTCCTTACCCCCCTTGTATGTCTCATAAAAAAGTCGATGTAGTCATCCATGAATTCTTTTTGGTACAATTCATGATTTACATTATTGTTTTTAAAAGCAGTAATAAATTTTTTCTAGCAATCTGGGATTATTAGAAGGACAAACTGTAAGTTCTAAATCACTTCCAAAAACCGACGTTATCGTTGGCACCACTCAAGGCGCGAACAAGGTGCTTTCCACTGGTGTCCAAACCATGGAGAAGGCTGTAGGTAAGGTCAGTTATGGTGGAGCATGTGGTATGCAATCCAACCTAATCGGTGGCAAGAAAAAGGCTGCTAAGAAAGCTGCCAAAAAACCTGCCAAGAAGTAAGTTTGCTTTAATATTACATTACGTTACATACTCCACCCAACAAGGAGTGGGAACCCCATTAGGAGCCAACGAGAGGCTCATAGGGGGAGGGACACTCGAAGAAAACATCAACATCATCATCATCATCATCGTCATCAACAACATCATCATCATCATCATCATCATCATCATCATCATCATCATCATCATGTCATCATCATCATCATCATCATCATCATCATCATCATCATCATCATCATCATCATCATCATCATCATCATCATCATCATCATCATCATATTATTTTTACCTTTTTGTATGTGCTTTGTATTGTGAATGAATTATCCGCACGAAATTACTTACTTGTTTTTCTTATATTAGAATAAGAGCATTCATATTATGTCAAGTAAAATGAATATCAAGGAGGCTCCCTCTGACCAGTATTATTTCACAGACGCTCAAACTGGAGATATTGTCTTCAAGAACAGTGCAAATACCTGGGTCTTCGGTGAGGGTTCCAATTCAATCAGTACCTTGCGTTTTGACCAAGCAACAACAAACTTGAACAGTGAAGTCACAAAAATCAATGGTCAGGCTATATTCAATAGTAATGTCGGTATCTGGTCTGCTTCACATATTGCACCTTTAGAAATCAAAACTGGAGCATCTGATGTCCCCAACGAGAATGGGGTGGTCGTGTATAATGAAGGGACAGACTCGAATTCACACGCCATAATAGCATTAGCAGTCAATGGTTCAAATGCTGGAGACGCATTTGTATCTTTCACTGCCAATCAGACAGATGGTTGGTCTGTCGGTTTTGACAATAGTGACAATGGGAACTTTAAAATTGCAAATACTTGGAATGATTTGTCAAGCAATACACGCGTCACTATAAATGCCAGTGGAAAGATTGGTATTGGTAAATCACATCCCACAGAAGCACTACATATAGATGGGCGCTTGAATGCCACAGGCATTTCAATTAATAACCAACCCCTAAGTACGACGGTTGGTGGTGGTTTTCAAGCAAAAGGCAATAGTACTTCATATACGACATGTAATATTGGCATAGGACTTTCCAATCCATCTGCTCCCTTACAGATTTCCGCACGTGCTTCAACGGTGCCTGAGCAAAATGGTCTTCTCATCTTCAACTCAAACACTAGCTCTACTTCGCACGCTATTGCAACAGTGTCCGTTGCAGGATCAACTGCTGGTGACTGGTGATCCATTTGTGTCTTTTAGCGTGAGTAATGTTGGTGGGTGGAGTGTGGGTATAGACAAAAGTGATAGTGACAGTTTCAAGATAGCAAATGCTTGGAATGATGTAGGGTCAAACACGCGCTTTGTCATTGATGCTTCTGGTAGAGTTGGGATAGGAACAAGCAATCCAACACAAAATCTTGATGTGATTGGAGGTATCAATGCGACAGCAATTTATGTCAACAATGTTCCTCTTACTCCTGGTGGCGGTGGCGGCGGTGGCTTTTCAATGCAACCTGGGGGTATCACATACACTCTTTGTAACACAGGCATTGGTGCGTCCAACCTGAGTGCTCGCCTACAGATATCGGCTCCATCAAGTGCGCCTCCTGCGTCAAATGCCTTGCTCATTAGCAACTCTAATATTAAAGACACGGCAAACTCTATTGCGGCCTTGAATGTGAGTGGAGGCAATGCCGGCAACCCCTTCATTTCATTCAATGTCACCAATGCAGGTGGGTGGAGCGTAGGTATAGATAATAGTGATAGCGACAACTTCAAGATTGCCAACACCTGGAATGATTTGTCAAGTAACACACGTATCACCATTGACAGCAATGGTCGTGTCGGTATAGGGACATCAAACCCTGTTCAATTGCTTGATGTCAATGGTATCCTGAACGCCACAGGTGTGTACATTAACAACCAACCACTGAGTGCCAGTGCTGGTGGTGGTTGGATAGCAAACACTGGAGGTTTGTATGACAATTTGTTTGTATGACAATTTCTAATTTGTATGACAAGGATACCAACATTGTAGGCTGTGTAACTAACTAACTAACTAACTAATTAGGTTGAGCATATACAAGTTGTAATATTGGTATTGGCACATCTGCACCGTCAAATAAGTTGGAAGTGAATGGAACTTTCCAAGCACAGATTATCTATCATAGTCAAAGTAGGAAATGCCGACTTTATGTTATCAAACAACCAGGTCTTGTTGAGTAATGGTGGGGCAAATAGAATGACACTCACTAGCAACTCGCTTGTATTCGGCAGCACACCAACTTTGTTATAGCAAATTGTAATGTAGGAATTGGCAAAAGTAATCCCGCATTTGCCCTTGATGTGAATGGTGTGGTAAATTCTACGGCACTATATGTAAATGGAACACCTTATATCGGTAGTCAATGGGTTACAGAACCAACTGCTTCTAACTCTATCAGTATAACTAGTAACGTGGGCATCGGGACATCAACACCATCAAACCGACTGAAAGTGAGTGGGACGACTCTAACATCCACGTTACAAGTAGGCACATCTAACTTTGTTACGTCTAACAATCAGATCTTTTTCAGGAATGCTGGTTCAAACAACATGGTACTTGGAAGCAATACGATGACACTTGGAAATGGTGTTGCATTTACCGTTTCAAATGGCCACTTTGTTGTGTTCAACAACAATCTTGGTGTTGGTAAGAGTAATCCTGCCTTTAAAGTTGATGTTGATGGTATTGTCAATTCCTCGGCATTTTATGTGAATGGCACACCTTACATAGCAAGTCAGTGGCAGACGGATTATACCTTGTCCAATTCCATCAGCATCACAAAATGTAATGTGGGTATCAACACTTTAACCCCACAGTCAGCACTTCACGTGGCGGGTGATAGCAACGTGCTATTTGCTGGTCGTCCTGCAATGCGTGGTCTTCGTGTGGATAAACGTTACGAGAGTTCCAATTACAACAATTACATGGTAGACCTTGGCAGCAATCCATTGAATATAGTTCCATCACAATGGACTACCAACGGCAACAAGGTTTATATTGCTGGAAGTAACATTGGCATTGGTATTACGACTCCAACCTATCCGCTTGATGTAAATGGAATTATAAATGCAACAGGTGGTATATACCTCAATGGGCAACCCTTCACAAGCAGTCGGTGGAGGAGTAATGCATTATCCAACATTTATGTCACCGGAAGCAATGTTGGCATCGGTGCGGCAAATCCGACATCACCCCTTCACGTTGCGGGGATGCCAGGTTTGACAGCAACATATATATATATCTCACAAAGGCCATTGATATGAAAGGCTTGTGTGTTACAAAAACAACAAGAGAATCAAACTTGACAAATATAACAGCAACTATAAACCCAACTGGATATGACTGGTTACAAGGAACTGTAACCATATCTGCTGCAGATTCATGTAAATCGGTAGTGTTCCGTCAAGGTGAAAATGAGGTTATGCGATTGAAGAACTCAAAACTTGACATAGGCATGACAGACCCGACGACAAAACTATCGATTGCGGGCTCCAACAATTCTTATGAGTATGGACCTCATACTGAGGTATACTTGGCAGATTCTTACCCGGTCTTCCAACATCTCAATATGGCACACGACAATGTAGCAATGAGTTTTGACTGTTATTATGATGGCAGCAATTGGCGCAGCAATACAAGTAATAATAGTTATCAGATTCCAAAAACAAATGGTGTATTGGCATTTTCGTATGCTTCCAACGTGCCTACATCTTCAAACATCACATTTTCAAATTTGATGGTTATGAACAATGGTCAAGAAGGCATAGGTAAGTCTCCGTCTTATCCCCTTGATGTCAATGGTATCGTCAATTCAACTGGTCTATATGTCAATGGAGCACCCTACATTGGAAGTCAATGGCAGTCCCCCTATGAGCCTCTCGTTGGCTCCTAATGGGGTTCCCACTCCTTGTTGGGTGGAGTATGTAATGTAATGTAATGTAATGCAATGGACTACGAGCAATAGCAATGTGTATATCACTGGAAGCAATATAGGTATTGGCAAATCAAACCCTTCTTACCCCTTGGACGTCAATGGTATCGTGAACTCAACCGGTCTATATGTCAATGGAGCACCTTATATTGGGAGTCAGTGGACTACGAGCAACAGCAATGTGTTTATTACTGGAAGCAACATAGGCATTGGAACGTCAAACCCCTCGTTCAAACTCCACATTGCTGAGGCAACAAACTCCAATGTCAACATCCGTTTGTCAGCGTCAAACTCCTCTGTCCATTGTGACATAGGTGTTGCTAATGCTACAAATGACTTCATCACAGGGGCAACAAAGGGAGATATGTGTGTGAGAAACACTTTTGGGTGCAATATCCGTTTTGGTTATGGAGCATCAACACATGCTATGACCATAGACAAGGCTGGTAATGTTGGTATCGGCACAAGCAATCCCGGATCCACACTCGAGGTTATTGGTACCACAAGAGTAACAAACTCAAATGCAAGTGCACAACTTGTTATTAGTCCGGGGCTTAGACTGGCATCAAACATGACCGGATGGGTGATGCTCGATCCAAATGGAGGTGCTGGGACAACTGGAGTTGCAATATGGGACGGTTTGGCAGTTGGTGGAGGTGTTGCTATTGGCACCGACACTACATATGGACAAGTAGCTCCTCCATCCAAAGGATTAATTGTGGAAGGTAACGTAGGAATTGGCAAATCAAACCCCTCGTATCTGCTTGATGTGAATGGTATTGCAAATGCAACCACACTTCAAGAAGGTGGGTTCACTTTATCAACTAAATACGTCTTGTCAAATGCACAATCAAACTTTGCTCTTGGAAGCACACTTACAACATTCTCTAATTGGGTTAGTCCAATAGCATCAACAAGTAGAGGTTGGGGCATCAATGCTTCAAACGTCATTACATATTCCAATGTTGGTTAGGAACATCAAACCCTATGTATAGCCTTCATACGACAGGGACATTTGCATCCTTTAAACCAAGTCAAATAAAGAGCAAGGACATACTATTAATATTACTAGGCATTACTAGTATAATATAGTATACTCCTAGTAAATACAGTACTAATGCCTATAAATAATGCCTAGGAGTATATAAATGCTATCCAATATATGCTAAGGCACTAATATAGTACTATCCAATGTATGCTAAATACTGTACTTGCCTTGTTATACAGAGCTTGTAATAGTCACTTGATGCTCATCATGATCATCACAAGCATAATTATTTACCAGTATTATATGATCGATGTCCAAAACCAAGAGTTGCAACAAGTAACCGAGAACACTCTGTCGCAAATTGATGAACAAGACACACGAATTGACGCAAAACTACTTCAAAATTTCCAGAACAACACGACTATGCTTGCAGACCTTGAGAAAAAATACCTAACCAAGAAACATTGACAAAAGACATAAAATCTTCTATCCTTGACAAAGATGTTTCCTTCAAGGGTTCAGTCAACATTCCTAAACTGAAAATCGGTGATAAATTTGTTATGTCTCCATCAGCCGAAGGGGATTGGTTGCAACTCAATGATAAGGATGATGCAAAACTATTTGGAGGATTGACAACTGACGAACTGATGGTCAATACTGGCACCGTATTAAAAGGTGAAACAAAAATACAAGGGAAAAATGTTATCGAGTTTGGCGTGGATGAAAAAAACAAAGCGATGCAGGAAAAATTGGGTACAAAAAATTCTCAGATGGACTGGATATCGTAGGTGCCGGAACAGAAGCAGTAAATCGTAAAGTGACGGTATGGAATGAAGGAGGAGCACAATTTTCGGGTCCAATCAATGTTCCTTCCGCAAACATTTCAGGTGACACAAGCACTACTGGGAAAACAAAAACAAGTAAACTCCAACTTGGTGAGAAGTTCTTGTTGTCAGGAGTTGGGGACGCCCACGCAAACGATAGTTGGCTTAGAGTTATGAGTAAAGATGGTAAAGACTATTCTGGTGGTGTGGCATCAGGTATGCTTTGGGCTCGCGACAAAACTTGGTTGAATGGTGTTACTAATTTCACAGGTAAGATGGCAATGAATGATGGTCATATGTTATTTAGAGGTGAATATGATGGCAATCATGGAATTGGATATAAAACCAACATGGGTGTAGAAAAAAACATTGATGGTCCATCAGTATATGGTTGTGGTGGTGGCAGTTTAGGCACAGTTTGTGGTGGCAAAAAGGCAGTTCTTAAGTGGGATAAGAATGGCAATGTAAAAATAAATGGAAAACTTACAGTATGTGATGTCAATGGTACCAATTGTAAAACCATTGGTTGAAGTAAGAGGTTCACAAGTATCACAAAAACATTACGAGAGATGTTTGAAGATAGCGGGAAAAATGAGTACGCAAAATACATTATGTTGTGTAACATCCGGCGTGAAAAAGATATAAAATACAGATATGGAGCAATAGACATGCTTACACTTGTAGATAAACTTAAATCTACTGGCTAGACGTGTTACGGTTTAACGTGTCTACGTGTTTGTTGACTTCTGCGAGAATATTAAGTGATTGTCCAAAGAGGGCACTGAGTGACTTTAGTTTCGCTTTTTCGCTTTCATTTGAAGATTTAATAGCAACGAACTTGGAAGAGATGAAATCAAGCAGATTCCTCTGTAGGTCGCTAATAATTGCAGGGGCGCCAGTAAAATCAACATTTTCACCGTTGTTGAGTTTAGTTATGATGTCACTCATTTTGTCAAGGTTGTTTTGCATTGCTTGCTTGTGATCGATTGGTTGAGAACTCATTTTATCTGAACATCACAAAAAAACAGATATAAAGAATACATTTTATTATATTATAGGATTACGTATATTCACAAAAATGAGTAAGTTTATTGCACATAGTGGCGTTACTCATTGCTACGGTAGTGTCTCTTACAACAAGGTTTTGCAACACCATTGTGTCTGATAGATACTGGTCAAGATACGCCTTTGAACCATATTCTGTAATAAGGTTAGATGATGAGGCATTTGATGACGAGCGTGTGTAATTATTAGTGATTTCTGTCACTTCAAAAGTCTTCAGGCGAAAATTACCTCCAATTTGAAGATTACAACTGACATTTAGATTACGCAACTTTGTATAAACATGATCAATACTCTTTACAATTTCTTCACCTTTACCTATGCGATAGTCAAAGTTATTTCGCCTTGCAGTATAGTCCAAGATACATGTTCATCGGTGAACAAGTATGCATCTGGGTACATGATCTTGTATAAATCAGGGTTAAAACTAGGGTCAAGACCATAAAAACGATTGCTGAAGTCACCATACACAGGAGGAGTGATTTGTTGTCTGATATAGTTCACTTCAGCAAATCGTTCAACATCATATATCTTGTGACCAATTAGCAAATACTCATCTTGATCACTCACGAAATTATTAAACTAGTGCGTCAGCAAGTTGAGTGATTTGTGTTTTTGCGTTGTTGTTGTGTCGTTGTTGTTGGTCGTTGTTCAGTGGCAGGGTTGTTGTTGCCTAATGAAGTATGTGCTAACTAGTGCCTGTTTGGTGCTGCTGGCAACTTGGTTTCAGTTGTCCAATATTTAACTTTGACTAGAGCGAAGGCAACCCTTCAGGATATAATCCTACTGTCCCATTGCAAACTCTGTTTGCGGTGGGTATCATTGCTGTGCCCACGGCAAATGAAAAGCCAGTGCTAGCCCCAGCATGCTGCCGTTGCTGCTGCTGCTGCTGCTGACGACGCTGCCGCTGCTGCTGCAGTGGCTGATGCTGTCTTTGTGCTGCATCAGCCACAGACAATCCTGCCTGTTCACAGACAGGGCACACCCAGCAGCCCTCAGGGATGCTGGTGAGTGTTGGCTGTAGGCAGAAGGTATGGTAGCCTGCATTGCAGATATCACACAGCAGTATGTGTGCCTCTTGCTGGGGTGAGCAACAAACCTCACAGCATACACAGTCATCGACTGCTGGCAGCCGAGCCCCATGCTGCAGCTGCTGACGAAGCAGCTCTTGCTGCTGATGCTGCTGCTCCTGCTGCTGCTGCTGCGATTCGTTCTGGGTCCAGTACATCTAAGTCGTCTGTTTGCCGCAGCAGGTCTAAAACGGCCTGCCTATGTTCTGCAGTAGCTTCGTTGCACTTGTCGAAGACGTGCCGAGCACATTGCTGTAGCCTTGAAGACAGGCCATAGTCACACAAGTTGCAGCTTACTATGTTATTTTATTCTCGTTTGAAATATCGTGCGATGAGGAAATGTGTTTGTTTGGGCATGCCCGAATTGTGCGAACATTGCACTGACGAACAACAGCAAGTACAATCGACATATTGTATTCAATACACAGTGAGTGAGGGTCCTTGTGATGTACAATTTTGACTGGGCGATATGGGCGCAGCCGCCTGAGTGTTACTTTACAGCCCCTCACAGACAAGACATCCGATACAGGCTCCAACATGCTCAACCCATTTTTAATGTATTTAGACTGCCAATGCGGTGGCATTAAAGGCTTGAAATGGCCCCAATCGTCAGCGCAATTCCCGGGCCGGGAGCCCCAAACTTTGCACGAGGTGCTCTATATGTGGTACCCGATACAGGCTCCAACATGCTCAACGCATTTTCAATTTATTTAGAATGCCAATGCGGTGGCATTCAAGGCTTGAAAGGGCCCCAATTTTAGGCGCAATTTTGGCCCTTGGCGAGAGCTCGCTTTCGACCACTCAGCCATCTCTCCATTTCGGTTTTCTCTGTTTTTTCTTCTCTTTTTTCTTTTCTGCAATTCGTTCCTTGTTGAATTGTTCTTTGTTGAATTGTTTTTTGTTGAACTGTTTCACAAGCACCACCGTCCACGCTTGTATGCAGAACACAAGCACATCAAAAAGATTTTGTTCTTCTTTTGGTTTTTGGTGCTGATGCAGCACCAGAAGAGGCTGCCACAAAAACCAAAAAAAGAAGAAACACCAGAAAACAGTCTTTTTGAGAAAGTTCTTCATTTGGAAAAGGCAAAGAAAAAAGACAACACAAAACAAAATTTTTTTTGCTTCTTCTTTTTGATCGCGTTTTTGATCACG
Source organism: Tetradesmus lagerheimii (assembly GCA_902809745.2). NCBI lineage: Eukaryota > Viridiplantae > Chlorophyta > Chlorophyceae > Sphaeropleales > Scenedesmaceae > Tetradesmus > Tetradesmus lagerheimii. Next base: position 9,559 of record CADDIJ020000784.1, read on the forward strand.
TTTTGAGAACGCTTGCCTTTTTTTGCAAAAAAAAAGCACCAAAAAAAAGCACAAAACACGAGAAAACGTGAACCAAAGAAAAAAAACACAAAAAAGTTCAAGAAAAAAGAATCACCCTGGCACGAAGTTGATTTTCCCTGCTAGACTTCCAACAAATTTGTCAACTTCTTTCGAGTTTCACAGCCAAGTTCGGGATGGATTGGCGTGGTTCCACGAAAGCATAGAGCACCAGAGTATCAGCGGAGCAAGGCTCCGGAGATTTGTTGATGTTTCCAACCGAATTGCTGTTCCTTCTTGCGTTTTTTTTTGTGCTTTTTTTTGCAAAAAAAAAGCATCAAAAAAGCACAAAAAGAAAACAGGTGGTTGAAAAATAGAGGTCAAAATCAATGAGCCTTTAGTATATCTCAGCTGAAACCATTACTGACCTTACACTTGATACCTATAAAACAGCTTGTCTTGCTGCGGCTTCATGAGGTGGTGGTACCCCCTTCGATTTCTTGCCCTGCGCTTTTTGCGCCATTGCCGAACTCGCTAAAGTCCTCAACTTGCAAATAGTAGTTAGATACTGTGAAAGTGTTTGTATCGAGATCAACATCAGTAATTTTACTTATGACATACGTAGATTTATTTACCAACATCTTGACGTCGTCATTCACATTCAAATTGCTAACCGTCAGTTTATAATCGAGAGCAACAGGTGTAAATACATTAGTCGCCAACAAACGAACATCCGTATAAAGACTCGGAACAAAGTGTGAAAAAGATTCTATATCATATGGGGTGTACCCATCATTACTCATTGCTATTTTTATTGTGGTCAGTCGGTGAGCTGCTTTTGAAAAATGCAGCACTTCCGGGAAGATCGCCAATCACTGAAATACGCTGCCATTTAGTATGTTACAACCTGAAACCGCAACGGCAGCACCAGCAAGTATGGGCAACTAATGCCACACACAACGACACATTGGTGACTCTGGACTCACCCTGCCTGCACTTCTAATTACTACAATCCTGCTGCAAACAGAACTCATGTGTTATGCATATCTGTCGCTCCTTGCTGACCAGGACTGACAGGACGTACGAAACATCGACAGCGGGTTCACAGAACAACATGCCACGGAGCAATGACTTGCTGCTGCGCAGGCCTATGACCTAGCGGGTCAGCCAAAATGTAGGTCAGCCAAAATGCTGGCATGTGCCACCACACCACAGTTGACCCAGGCAACTGCCCATTCAACAACACAACAGTCAAAAGCAGCACACAATTGTCCTCAAACCTCCCATGGCTTGCCGCAGCTTCTGACATCCCCATTTCTATTCGATGCCATGCTGCAGCAGTATGATCGCTGCGCCTGTCACATTCGCGCAGTTGTGTGTATCTGCCTGAAGATCACGTGAATAGGCCTACAGTGATTCAAAACCTAACAAAACCCCAATGCGCGGATCACTCGTGACCCCACACCTTTGCAGCGCAACATGGGAAAGCAAGTGGTCACACACTCTTCGCAGTGGCGCAACCATCAGAGAGTTTGGTTTACCCTAACAGCCACACATCCCCACACTACTGCATCATGATGATCACAGGTGTACAGCAGGTCCTGAACCTTTCAAGAAGCCAACTACAACCTACTACAACGACAATCCACAGGTCAGTGGCAAGTGAAGATAGGCAACTGGTGCCATCCGCACTGGACAATTGCAAGAATCTGAGCACACAAGGAAGATCCTGATCCTAAAAGCTCTGATCGCAAAAGCAAAGGTTGGAACTGACTGACTGGCGTAGCTCGTTGCTACCAATGAACAGAATCAGGCTGCGCCAAGTAACATTTGGCCGCCACAGACACTCAGAGGGAAACAGCAACTCAGAACTGGTGATACAAACTTAGCCATTAGTGCATAACAGTAAGACAGGCTGCACACAGCACACAAACTGGGACTACATTACGTAGGTACAAGTGCGCAGCACTATGCTCGTTACGTCGGCTGTGGGTGCATTTGGATGCATTTGGATGCAGGCTGCTGCATTGCCACGTTGCCTCGTTGCATATCACAGGCTACTCATCTGCACTGCCACAGAGGAGCCCTTTCACATGACAGAACAGAGTGAATACATAAACAAAAGGAAATTTGCTGGTCTGAAAAGCAGGAAAGCAAGTTTGGTCACCATGGAGGGTTGCTGCATTGGTTGCAGCAACCTGTGCTCGCAAAAGGTTGTCTCCACCTGCAGATGCTGTCATTGCAGAACCTAGTGGGATACAGCAGCACCAACAGCCACAAGCTGCTATGTATGATATTTTGAGGCCGCGCTGCTTCTGATGCAACCCGCACATACAGCTCAACAACCACGTTTGATGCCATCTTTCAAGCCTACAACCATGTGTGTATCTGCACGGCAGGATAAGGTGTGGACATCAGCTATTCCAGCAACCATGACACGGAACCAAGCACCCCAGTCCTGTACTGTACGGGCCAGAAGGCAGGCAGACAATGAATGCTAGGTACACGGCCACACCACCACACAAGTCACACTGTCCACAGCCGATCAGGCAGGCCAGGCAGTCCTAGTCAGGCCGCAGCAAATACGGCTCTGCAAGCCCTGCCATAGCAGTTAGCACCAGCAGCAGCAGCACATAGGAAAGATCACGCCCTGAACTCCGGCACTTGGTGCTCAACTCTTTCGCTGCACAACGTTGCAGCTGCCACCAGGCGATGGCCTAGCGCCTGTGCTGTGATGTCGATGCTGCTGTCTCCTAGCAGCTTTGATACACAACTCAACCTATGCTTGAATTTGATTGCACAACACATGTAGCAACAAACAACTGTTATTTACAATGCAGCAAAGTGTTGCATGCGTGGTGTCTTTTGAGGACACTCAAGCGCAACTGCAGAGGCAACTCAGACACAATGTGTAACTCACTGCCTTGCTGTAACAATGTAGTCTGTAGCACTCATTGCAACTTTGCAAGCACCCTCAACTTCTGCGCTTCTCCTGCTGCAACTGGAAACCATATCAACATCACGAAACCGTAATTGACAATGATAAGGTTTGTGCACACCATGTGCTGCATTTCCCACGTATCCTAACACCCGGCACGAAATCCACAGTGTGTTGCAACTGCGGCGCAGCTGCAGCAGGTTGGGGGCAAGGATTTGTTCCTGTTGACGCCAGAGCCCTGCCTCTGTGGGCAGTGTCGTGCCAAGGACCCTGCCCACCAGACGGATGCAGCCAAATCAGAAGGCTGCACCAGGCCACTGCATGCTGCTGAGCAGCATTCTCAAGGGGCCACCAGCTAGCTCGTTTGATACTGCTCCACACCACCTGCTCACACCAATACGTACACACATACGCCACATACAGACACCTGTGTCACACACACCAGCGATATGTGCTGCTTAGTTTGGTGATGCTTGCCAGTATGCAACATACCAGGCCACACGAACCACCGACAATTTGAAAAGCATTACGCTATTGCTTTTCAAATTGTTTTGGTGATGCTTGCCAGTATGCAACATACCAGGCCACACGAACCACCGACAGCATGCAGCACTTGACTCCTGCTACGAGTTTGCACCTCTGCAGCTGTGCAGACACCATACACACCACTCACCCACCACCCCGCATTCAACCACTTCAGGATTGAGCGCCTCAGCCCCACTTAGCGCAACAGGTGTGCTGCATTGTTCATCAGCATGGCCTGCTGCATGGGCGTCGGATACGGCCCCGACATGTTCTGCAGGCGGCTGCCCTGCTGCTGCTGCTGTACTTGCTGTGCTTGCTGCTGCATCTGCTGCTGCATCAGCACCTGGTAGGGGTCCGGCATCTGTGGTGCGCCATAGGCAGCCGCTGCTCCTGGCATCCACGGGTTGAATGGCATCTGAGGGAAGCAGCTGGGGCCCGCCATGCCCTGCATCCCCATGCCCATTTGAAGCTGCAGCCCAGCCATTGCTGCAGCTAGCGCAGGCTCTGACGCAGCAACTGCTGGCAATCCCATGCGGCCGTTAGGCGCTGGCGAGCCTGCCATGCTGCCAACTGCTGCTGCTGACGATGCCAGCAGCGCCTGGAGGTCTGCTGCTGAGCCGTCACTGGGGCTAACATTGGACAGCGATGACACGTCACTGCCTGCGCCCTGCAGCGAGTGGTGCTGCCTCACCACTGGATCCAACAAGCTCTTCTGGTGGCCCTGCAGCAGCCCTGCAGGCATCTGCGCAGCAGCGCCACCCATCGCTGCTGCAGCTGTGGGTGTACCCGAGTGATTTGTAGGCGTGTTGTAGCCGGACCCTTGCGGCATGTGGGTGATGCCACTGCCCAGCCCTCCAAACAGCTGGTGGCTGCCAGCAGACATAGGCCTGGGCCCTGGGGCCAGATGCACAGGCGTGACTGGGGCAGACCGCGGCGGCGGCTCCAAGCCGGCTGAGGCAGTGAGCGGTTCTACTGCTGCTACTGCTGCTGCCAGCTGCGGTGTTGCCGGGGTCATGTTTGTGAGCTGCTCCAGGCAGCTGGGGAAGAAGGGGTGGCAGCCCACAGCGGCCCGCGCGCACAGCAGCACAGCTGCAGCAACTACGGACGGCTGGGAGCTGAGCAGCACTGGCTCCAGCAGCGCACAGCGCAGCAGGCGCGTGGTGGCGCTGTGCAGGTGCAGCGCAGCTGGCGACTCCTGCACACACCAGCAGCAGCAGCAGTACAACAAACCAAGTTTAGTCAAGGGTCAAGTCACAGCGTGGGAGGTTACCTGCAATGCATTTGAGCTCACAGCATTGTTTTCCAGCTCACAACCATCGCCAACCACAGCAGTGCCTGCATGCCTTCAGTGGCTGCCTGTTGCTGCGTGAGCTGCCCCATACGCAACAGTGCTGCTGCCATTCAACCAACAGCAGAAGTTCAGACGCAGCCATGCGGCTGTGCCTGGCACGGCAGCATCAGGTCCTACCCCAGCAGCAGTGCTGCTTCCCACCCACCTGTTGCTCTGCGCCCATGCGCTCCAAGTAGAGCTTGAGTGAGCGCAGCATGGAGATGGACTTGCTGTCACCAGCCAGCGCAGCGTCGATGTTGCTCTCCATCTTGGTGACGCTGCCAGGTGGGAAGCCTGCTGCTGCAGCCAGGGCAGCATCGCTGGGCAGGCTCTCCAGGGCAGCCTCATCTGTGGCTGACACCGTCTGCAGTGCAGCGATCTGCAATGCGGCATGACACAAGCAAGGCAGCCGTCAGTGCAGGGCACGGGCTGGTATCTAGCTAAGCTGCAACCGCCAACGCAGGCACAGATGCACATGCCTCGGCACACATGCACACACATGTCCAGGCCACATGTAAATTCCATACACAGTTGCACATTGTACTGCTGCAGTGAAACCGCGACAAGTGGAGATGCCTATGGTCTTAGCTTTGCTCAAGCCTCACCCGCAGTGCAGCCACCACAAACAGCCCGCTCAGGCTGCTGTCGTGCTGCGCGCCTGTGCTCATCACGCGGTCCATCAGCAGCACGGCATCAAACACCACCTCCTCAGCAAGCTCAAACTGCTCTGCATAGCCAAACGCCGCATTGATACAGGCCTCCCGCTCTGCCAGGTACTCGCAGCTCATGTTGGCAGGCTGCAGCAGCTGCCCAAGCTCGAATTCGGCAACGGTCTGATATGCGCGAGCGCAGCTGTGCTCCAGCTTTGCATCCTCTGCTAGATCAGCTGCAAAGCTGGGCCGCTTGGGGCCACTGCTGCTGCTGGTGCTGCCGAGGGGGCTAGGCTGCCTGCTGTTGGGCAGGGTGGGTGGCATCAGCAGGGCTAGGAACTCTGGCAGCTCGCAGCTGCGCAGCCAGTCCAGTGCAGCGTGGCAGGGCGCTTCTGCCACCACCACATAGCCGCCAGTTGTCACAGCGCCACTGCCAGGCCTGCAGCAGCAGCACATGTAGCATGGGGCAGCAGCAGGGCAGAACATAAGTGAGCAATAGCTTCGCCTGGGCTGCATGCAACGAAAGTTCATGCTTTTGTATGTTTGCTGCATGTGCTGCATCGGATGGACTAGCAGACAAGCACTACTGCACAGCCCAGCACTGAAACAAGCTAGGTCCCCTGTGGGTGTGCTTACCTGAAGGGTGACCTGAAGCCATTGAGCACCGCCATCATAGCTTGGCATGCTGAGCTGCTGCCAGGCTCCTTGACATGCCTGCTGCGCCCCAGACTGAGCAGGATACGGTCGCGGCCCATGAACATCATGCTGCTGCTGCCATCGCTGCTGAGCTGTGTAGCTAGCTCAGACAGCCACTTGCGTAGCGCCAGCACAGCCACTCCAGGCGTGAACGCAGGCACCACATACTCCAGGTCCCTGCTGGTGCCGAAGCCACCGTTGCTGCTGCCGCTGCTGGTGTTGTTGGCAGCTTGGACAGTGAAGCGATACTGCCAGTTGCGTGCTGCAGCAGCATACAGCTGCCACGCACGAGCCTGCGCCCATGCAACGCCTGTCTGCCACAGGCTGTCAATGACTGTCTGGTACACGAAGCTGTCTGGCTTGCAGTTCTGCTGCTGCATCTGCTCAAATGCCTGCAGGGACTTGTGCCACTGGCCAGCTCTGTTGTATGCGTTGATGAGCGCTGTGTAGGTGACCACATCTGGCCGGCAGCCGTGGTACTTCATCTGCTCAAACACCTCGCATGCCTTCTCAGGCTGGCCACCTGCAGCAGCGGCAGCAGCAACAGCGGCAGTGTAGTGTCACACAAGCTGATGGGTGTTATGAGATGGTATGACAAGAAGTTCACAACATACACAGCATGCACATGTACATCACACGCATGTTCTGCACACTAGCGGCTGCAGTGGCGTTGGGAGAAGGCGCCACTGCTGCTACTGCTGCTGGTGTCCCCTTGCTTGAACATGTAAATCGACAGTGTTGCTTTCCGCTACAGCTGCTGGCATCATGTAAAGCTGTTGCTGCTGCTTCTTCCATGTTGCTGTGGAACCACATGTACACACGCCCCTGCTGCATGCTCACCTTGCTGGCAGGCTGTGATAAGGCTGTTGTAAGTGACGGTGTTGGGCGCGCATCCCTCGCGCTGCATCTGCTCAAACAGCTGCAGCGCAAGCTCCCAGCGGCCAGCCTTCTCACAGGCACTGATCAGCGCGCTGTACGTGATCACGCTGCGCTCACAGCCGCGCTGCAGCATGGTCTGGAAGGTGTCCAGCGCATTGTCGAGCTGCCCTGCCTTGCCGTACGCGCTGATGAGTGCAGTGTACGTGGTGCTGATCGGCTGCAGGCCTGCTTCCAGCAGCTTCTGGTACACCTGCAGCAGCAGCAGCACGAGGCCAATGGTGAAGCAAAGGCGGAACGGCGCTGCAGAGTAGCTCAGCCAGCACACACAGCAGATGATATACTAGTAAGTAATATGCCATACCGTTTGGGAGCCCATTTGTGCTTTACAGGCGCTACTCATGCAGCACTACTGCTGCGTGCTGTGCGGTGTTTCGCAACATGCATGTTGTGTGCTTGCCAGTGCTGGCTGCCCACCTTGAGTGCCTCCTGCGGCTGGCCGCACATGTTGCACGCGATGATGGCTGTGTTGAAGGTGCGCACCTCAGGCTCAAGGTCCTGCAGGGCAGACAAGCACGCATTTACAACCCCTGGTTACAACAACAGGCCTGCAACAGCAAGGCGGCACGTATGACTGTGCTGCTGCTGCCTAGCCACTACTTGCATGTCCGGGGGCTGCAGCTTCCAGCAGCTGCCATGTATGCCTGTACACAACTGCACCATCAAATCCCTGTCACACTGTGCATCCAGATCACAACTGCAATTGCAATGCTGGCTGTCTGCTCACCACCCAACTACTTGCAAGTGCTGCAGGTGTCATGCAAGCATGCAACACCGCCTCTGCTACTGTCAGCTCACCTCGTCCCTCATGTCATCCAACACGCGCACTGCCTTCTCCCACTGGCCTGTCTTGCCGTACACGTCCACCAGCGTGTTGTATGTCACCACGTTGGGCCGGATCCTGTCCTCATGCATCTGCTTGAACACGTCCAGCGCCAGGTCACATGCATCACACTGCAGAGGTAATCGTCACACGCAGCAGCCAGGCAAGCAGGTGGTCAGCTGAGTCGGTAGCTGCTGGTCAAAGCAAGTCCATATGGTCAAAGCAAGTCCATATGGTCAAACAGTCAAACTTCTACAACACGTGCAGCAAAGCAGTGCACCCCCTGCTGGTGTCCTACCTTGATGCAGACGTTCATGAGCGCGCTGTAGGTGTGCACGTTGCAGGACAGGCCACGTGCACGCATCTCGCCAATCAGCTCCAGCGCACGACGCAGCTGCTGTGATGGACCCATCAGGCTAATAGCTGTGGTGAAAGTGTACACGTCACACAGGCCATACAGCTCATGATCAGCAGGCAGAGACTTGACCCAGTCAAATATCTCCGTTGCCCTAGCCAGCTGCTGCGTCTTGGCAAGCTCTTTCATGAAAGCTGCCATGGCTCGACTGTCAAGGTAGCTGAGCGCAGGAGCCACTGCTGCGACTGCACTGGCCCCACTGGGCAGCGAGCTGCACAGCCTAACCAGCTCCTCGACGCTCATCTCACAGGGCCTGCAAAAAGGAGAGCAGGAGATCGTGAGCAAATGGCGGGCTGGCTGCTATGGATACCTGCGTGGCAGTTTCAAGCCTGGCTTACATTCCGCCGTCTGTGTCCGGGGTGTCACCGCGCCCGACTGACTTGACATGGTCCCACAAGCGCTTGTAGCCTTTTTGCGATCTAGAGCGGCCACGGTTGCTGTTGTGGCCTGGCCCGCCCCTGCCTGATGTGCGGTAGCCAGGGGGACCTCCATCTGGCCTGTATGTATCATGAACATGTGCAGTATCCATCTGCCCGCTCCAGGAGGACTGTCCATGGCCGTACCGACCATGGGGGCTACTGTATGCCCCCTTTTTCGTGTCTGTGTCCCTGCTATCCATGATTTGCACCCCCAATCAAGAATTTTGATCTATAAGGCGATCATTTAGCACACTTGAAGGGTGTTTCATCGACTAAACCGATAGACAAAGAGCTGGCTGTAAAGTTGGTTGAGACGGGACTGCAGACGCTGCTACTGCACGATTGAATGACAGCATCAACAAACAGTTCATACACTGGTTGAGTGTATGGTGTCACCGGGCTGCTGGTAGCAGAAGCTGTTCAAGTTGCTTGCGCCCCAAACCCAGGAGCGATCCCAGCATTTGTAATGGCTGCTACCAACAGCTTCTGTGCACGGTGGTAATGGCGGTGATCAAATTCACCAGCCCTCATATGCGGTCCTGCGATCACCGGCTGAATTGACCTCGTATGAAGGTCCCTGACCGCCAACAGGTCGCTGTACCTGCCGATATGCGCTCAGAAGGTGCCAGAAATTGATTACCTTTACTCGGAGCGCACTATGGGATGCTGGCATAAGAAACACCAGGCCGCTGGGCGGGTGTGTGAGTGCCCGGTTTACATGAGCGGACCGCGCCGGGTGGGCAGATCCTGACATCGTTGGCTGAAAATAGTTGTTCATGTCAGCAATATTTTTATGATGAAAAGTCGATCAGATAGGATCACGCGCTATCTTGGGCAGCTGCCGGCAGGTGTACAGCAAAGCTGGGCAAGCCATTGGGCCAGGTACTACGCGTCCAGCATAAGCGATCCCTCAAACGGCTTTCAGACATGTGTACTCGTGTATGCTGCAGCATCGGCCTTGGGCAGACCTCACAGCATCGTCACTGGGAGCAGTCACTGAGCCAGGCTGCCAGCAGTACTGGCACTAGTGCCTCTACCTTCATGATGCGTTGGCTCAGCTCAGCTACAAAAACAAGCATCGCCGGTCAATTGTTCAATACGCAACTCCACGGTCACATAGAGCGTGCATTCTGCAATGTGCAGGCACGGCAGCTCAGCAGACCGGACTGATCAGTCATGACAGATCCTGTGTGCAAGTCTGGAGGCCAGCCCTGTCAGTCCAGCTGCCTGCTGAGTAGTCATTGTTTTCCCGGCCATTCAGCTGAACTCAGTTGCTGTGTGCCACAGCTGTCGTAACTGGCTCTAGCGCTGGTGCTAGCACTGGCACTTGATGAAGTCAACCTGCACTAGTCACAGTGGCAGTGACATTCCCTGGGAAGGCTGCTTAACCAACAGGTCACAACACGTGTCCGACCTCTTCCAGAAAAAGATAGACATCAGGTTATCATTGTGCGACGTGGCACCACGGCAACACCCTGCAAGTACTACTGTTCCTCCTTCATCGTAACATCGTCCTGCTGTGCTTCTGCTTCAACTGTATCGTATAAAGCAATGAGATTGCTCGACCCTCGATGTTTGAGTTGCCGCAGACCGGCACACATCAGCAGTAGCACCAGCAGCAGCAGTGGCAGCAGCAGCAGATCTCCTTCTGTGTGCTACATGCAGGCCAGCAGAAGACACCTTATAAGCTCCGTGGCATCTGCAGACGCACAAATACCTAGCAGCCCTGGCAGTAGCGACAGTAGCAGCATAAACAGCAGCCTTGTCGTGCGGCGGGCACTGCTGCTAGGCACAGCTGCAGGCATGTTGATGTGCAGCAGCCCAGCAGACGCTAGTGTGAAGCTCACATTCAGCAGAAAAGCGCAGCTGAAGCCGTTCACATTGAAAGCAGGGTACCAAGTAACAGTCCCAGACTCTTGGGCGCTAGCATATGTGAGTCACCTGCTGGCGTTCACGCATGTGCCTGGTGATGTGCTCTGAACAGCCCGTGTGCCCCAGTGTGACTGCCCCGGCACATGTCAGACACCTGAGTTTCAGCAAACATAAGCACGCAGTTGTGCTTGCATGTGCTGCCTGCATAGCGTGCAGGTTTTCAAGCATAGGTTGCAGACAGCGCAGCTCACACTGCGCCCCGCAGGTGGCTAAGCTGCCAAGAAGTGAGCAGTACAAGTACTGCTTGTTGATGTTGAGTTCTATTCCACCTCACCCGCAGGACCGGTCCGACAAGGCGGATCTAGGAACGCAGGCGTTCTTTGGAAACTTCAACACATTTGAGACCCTGTCAATTTTCAAGCAGCAGCAGCCAGAGAATGCAGCTGGTGAGCATGCGCCAGCACTTTGTGTTTGTCCCACCACTGCAAGGCTGCTTGTGTACAGCAGTGGCTACAAGGGGTCTGCATGCGCCAGCAAACACTTGTGTCTTCTGGCTCTGGATGAGAAAGCGGATAAGATAGTCTGCACGTCATCCTGTGATGTGTTGACAATGCACTGCGCATCAACGCTTCAAACCCTGTCGTCTGTGTGCCATGCAGACCTCAGCCCTGAGCAGCTGCTGGAGGCGGTACTGGCAGAGCAGCGAAACAATGTGAGCAGGGCCATGCAGCTGGGGACGCCGCATCATGCTGTGATGAACAAACAGCACAGTACAGCATGACACTGTCACCTAGCAAGGCGGCAGAGCAGGGAACAGCAAAGATGCCTTACTCAGTGCTTCCAAACTGTGCATGCTTTAGGAAGCCGAAATCTTAAACAATGTGCGTGAGTTGCTCCTCTTGATGTACGGCAAATGCAATGTCTTAGATCTGCATGCCTCTTGTGTACTGCTTTGCAGCAAAGCACGTTCGGCTTTGACGTTGTCGACCCCATCCCCGCGCCCAGGGTGCCAGACGCAGCAGACAGCAGCCCTGGCAGCGTCACCTACTATGACGCAGAGTGAGTTGCTGTATGAATGTTCAACTTGTGTTGTGCCGATGCCATGGATAGTAGCAACATGCGTGACGTGCCTATGCCCTTCAATCCTGCACCCGCATGTATGACCGCATGAGCAGACGATCATTCCATGATGGCCGGTACCTCAGCTGGTGATCTGTGTATGTGTTGCACGGCGCATCCCATCCTGCAGTCCCCACGGTGAGAGTTGCTGCTGAGGCGTGAGCACAGCAATTGACACACCCCTGCTGCCTGTTTCTGGTTGTGGTTCTGCTGCGGCTGCTGCTGCTGCTGCTGCTGTGCAGGTACGAGCTAGCCATCTGCAGGGGCCTCGCTGAAGAGGGCAGTGCAGGCAAGCGCAGATGTGTTGGGCCCAATGACATGGACCTGCAGGTGCGACACAAACACCTGGTTTTACAGGAACGTGGTTTTGCAAGTATGGGCAGAGCCCGTGCCCAGCCAGCCTGACGCAATGGCGTGTTCCCATCCTTGTTGTGCCCAGCTTGCGCTTCTCTAGACAGCATGTGTTTCTTGTTCCCCACGCACGTATCTGCAGATAATTTCGCAGCTCTGCAACAATGCATTTCCTTCGCTCCTGATACAATGGGTCCACAATAAGCAGTGGTCATACTCCATTCATGTATTCATGTATCACCAGTTGACCCTCACTTGCTCACTGTACAAGCAGATTGTGTGTATGCCCTTTTTCTGCACTGCAGATTGTGTCGCGGCACTTCTTCCAGACGTTTGCCCTGCAAGGTGGTTACATCTATATCGTGAGGGGCTCCTCCACCTCAGAGATGTGGCAGGACGTGGGTCCAGCAGCAACACAGGCAGTGCAGAGCTTCCGGCTGGCCCAAGCATGAGCAGGACTGCAAGCCACTGGCTTGTGTCTTGGCCTGCTGGCAGCAGGCAATGCACACCAGGTGCAAAGCGGCTCTGGGGAAGTGAACACCTTGGGCGTACCCCACTGTGCAATTTGAGAGCAGCGTGTGATTATCATCATCATCATCATCAAATTACCAGATCAAGCCATAGCATCAACGCCATTGGCCCCGCGCCCCCCCGGGGCGGAAGAAAGAGGGAGCACCGCTCCATTATGTTTGCAACTATTACGCACATCCCAAGCTTTCACAAGATACGCAGCAATGCTCCTAGACACCAGTCGGCAAACCCCCTTGCTACCCCAAACATCATCAGAAACAAAACGCAACAACTTGGTCGATGCATCAGTCAATGACAATACATTGCGCAATTTTCCAGCGCCACCAGCAACTGTCTGTTGCAAAACAGACCGAATCTCATCCAACATAGTATCTCTTTGAGCAGAAGTGGCAGGACAATCAAACATCAGATGTGACAAAGACTCAACATTCTGACCACAAGCAGGACACGCTGTATTAGAATCTGCTCTGCTACCCCCATAACATCATCATCATCATGTTACCCATTAAGCCATAGCATCAACGCCATCGGCCCCGCGCCCCTCAGGAGCGGAAGAAAGAGGGAGCACTGCTCCATTGTGTTTGCAATTATTACGCACATCCCAAGCTTCATCATCATCATCATGTTACCCATTAAGCCATAGCATCAACGCCATCGGCCCCGCGCCCCTCAGGAGCGGAAGAAAGAGGGAGCACTGCTCCATTGTGTTTGCAAATATTACGCACATCCCAAGCTTGGACAAGATACTCAGCAATGCTCCTAGATATCACTCGGCACACCCCCCTACTACCCCAAATGAGAGAGAGTAGTTACATGTGGGTCCAGTCACCATCTCAGATGGTATGAGCCACCCCAAAATGAGCACAATGTCAACGCATGACGAAAGAAGATGAGCACACAATGTAGCCCGTTGAGGCCATCCGTTGAGCACAGGGTCTCTCCAGATTGAGCATAAGATTATATCTGCGGTGTGTCAGTGACACACCCCAATCAGCCAACAGCATGTGCTGAAGAAGCACACCAACCAAAAAGCATGTTGTCAAGATCACCACAGCCAGAGAGATAGGCAGGGCAACTAAGGCGGCATAAAGGCGGCAGCAAACCAATAATGTGACAGGATGCATGTGTAACTCGTCAAGTAACCTAAACTCATCACGGGCTAGGAGCAACAGCGTCTAAGGCGTCATCTACAGGGACATAACCCTCAGGCTGAATTGGCACACTTTGATGGTCAGGGGACAACCCCAGCAACACTGAGCGATACAACCACATCTGATAAACCACCACAGCCAAGCCCTCTTGATCCTCACAGTCTAGAATGCGCGGCACCAACTCGTTAGCATAGCGATCTACAGTACCCGCAGGATAGAACACACTAGGGCAGGCACCGCGCAAGTGGTCATATGCAGGGCATTCTAGCAGAAAGTGTTCGAGATCCTCCACATTGTCATAGGTCCCAGTCCGGGCGTGCACGCGTGTGCGCCAAACTGCTCGGCTAGCTGCAACAGGATTAGCACACGAGCACAGTCTACACAACCGCTGCTGCCTGGGCACCCGAGGGCGGGCATGTCTACCCAGCTGCACCTCCAACTGTGCAGCCCCAGTGCGAAGCCGTGCAAGGCACTGCAACACCCGGAACGGCAAGCATAATTGCATGTATTGAGGTTGTGTGTTGCGGTCAAAAGCAGCATCAGCCTCCATAGGATGCACCCAGGCAGCATGTGTGCACATAGTAACATGATTGCTTGGTGCTGTTCTTGGGTCAGCATCCTCCGCACCTGCATCGGCCCACCCCTGCTTAACCAAGCGTGCAAGGGCAGCAGACACGGCTGTAGCATGCAACTCAAGCCCACATACACTTGCAGCCGTCACCCCAGGCCCACGCCATGCAGCCTGCTGTATAACACCAAGGCGTTGCATAGTGTGCAGCAGATAGTATGTCCAGCAAGTTTTGCAACCACTCAATGCTAACTCCACATCCGACACCCACGCAACCCGCGCAAGACGATCAACGGGCATGGCCCTAAGGCGTTCCCACCAGCGCGCCGCCAGCACAACCCAATGGTGCTGAACAGGCGAGCGGTGAAGATCGCGCATCAGCACATCAATGCTGGAGCGTTGCCCAGCCCCAGTCATGTAGCGAAGGAATGACACATGCACCTTGTCAGCTGCAGACATGCGCCACCCTGTGCGCCTGAACAAGCCTGTATGGCACAACTCGGGGCCCCACACATGAGATGCGTATGACATAACAGGCTCAACCATGATGTCAAACATGCGGCACTTCATGTCGTATTGTGTGATGCGTTGCTTACGGAAGCGGCCCAAGAGGGTATGCATGGCCTTGAGCCCAGACGCTGCCAAAGCATCAACTGCCGGCTGCAGACCTTTGGTCTCATGCAACACTGCACCAAGGTATGTGTAGCTGCTCTGAATGCTCAGGGGCTGACCAGCATACGTGAACGCAGTTGAGCGCGGGCGTGGCACACGTTTGCCACGGAACACCACCACACACGTCTTCTTAGGCTGCATGTTGACTTCCATGCCAGTGATCTCACAAAACAACTGCAAGCAATCCAACAAGCATTGCGCGTCTGCCGGCGACTCAGCAATCAAGCAGCCGTCATCCGCATAGAGCAAATCAGGCACATGAAGAGAGCCAACCTTGGGTCCAAGAGGAGCAGAAGCCCCACCTGGAACAGGCTTGCCTCTAATTGTGATCAACTCGTGCAGCATCTCAATAAACAACCCAAACAGCAGCGGGCTCAGCTCACTTCCTTGCTTAGTACCAAGGCACGTATCAATATATATAATACCAAATATCATCAGAAACAAAACGCAACAACTTAGTAGATGCATCAGTCAACGACAACACATTGCGCAATTTTTCAGCGCCGCCAGTAACATCACGCGAAACAGACCGAATTTCATCAAGCATAGTATCCCTCTGAGAGAAGTAGCAGAAGTAGCGGGACAATCAAACATCAGATGTGACAAAGACTCAACACCCTGACCACAAGCAGGACATGCTGTGTTAGAATCAGCTCTGCTGCCACCATAACGACTGGTACGCTCATGCACGCAAAGACAGCCCATTCGAACACGCATCAGCTACTCAATACCACGCGTTGGCGCACCAGAACACAAAAAGGGCCTGGCCCTTTTAAAACGCATGGTATCAGCATGCGTAGGGTGCACATGCGTGATGTAACGGCTCAAAGTAGAGTGCTGCAGTGATTCACAAACAATTCTGTCTGCATGCAGCTTCCTGACCTGACGGTTGATGTGATTCTTGCACGCATTAGCTCGATCAGCCGCCGCCTCAACATCCACACCATACTTGCAAAGCAAACTCTGCACATACTTATGCCAAGGTGTCACCGCAACAGCACCACTAGGGCGCTTCCACTCAGCTGAAAACACCTGATGTGGCAACCGACAGTTCTGCATACGCTGAACCCTAAAGTAATACTCCATCGCCCTCTGATGAAGCCACATGTGCAATGGCTTCACACCCCATTCAGCCAGAACAAGTGAAGTGCAAGGGCGCTCCTTGCCACAACGCATTGAGCACTTGATGATGTCAGTCTGCACTTTGTCAATCTGTTGCAGTTGCCTTGCAGTTGACGGAAACCAGACCTCACTGCCATATTCAACAATCGGGCGAACGCATGTAAGCAGAATGATACGCTTTACTTCCACACTGATGAGCCGGCTCTTCCAAACATGGGGGCTGCTACCCCCATAACGACTGGTACGCTCGTGCACACAAAGACATCCCATGCGAACACGCATCAGCAACTCAACGCCACGTGTTGGCGCACCAGCACACAAAAATGGCCTGGGCCGTTTGAAGCGCATGGCATCAGCATGCGTAGGGTGAACATGCATGACGTAACGGCTCAAAGTAGAGTGTTGCTGCAATGCAGTGATTCACAAGCAATGCTATCGGCATGCAACTTCTTGACCTGACAGCTGATGTGACTCTTGCATGCACTAGCGCGATCAGCCGCCGCTGCAACATCCACACCATACTTGCACAACAAACTCTGCACATACTTATGCCACGGTAATTTGATGATGATGATGACTTATGCCACGGTGTTACTGCAACAGCACCACTGGGGCACTTCCACTCAGCAGAAAATACCTGACGTGGCAGCCTGGAATCCTGCAATCGTTGAACCCTAAAGTAATACTCCATTGCCCTCTGATGAAGCCACATGTGCAATGGCTTCACACCCCATTCAGCCAGCAGAATCGAGGAGCAAGGACGCTCTTTGCCACAACGCATTGCGCATTTAATGATGTCAGTCTGCACTTTGTCAATCTGCTGTAACTGCCTTGTAGTTGACGGGAACCAGACCTCACTGCCATACTCAACAATTGGGCGAACGCATGTAAGCAGAATGATACGCTTTACTTCCACGCTGATGTGCCGGCTCTTCCTGATTGGCATGAGCCCACCCTTCACACGATGCACTTTTGCCAACATCTTCTCAAAGTGCGTGTTCCAATTGCAAACATTGTTGAACCACAAGCCAAGGTAGCAGTACTCTGGCACAACAGGCACGGGAACACCATTCCAAACAATGCCAGAAGCAGCCAACTGGCTGGGCTGCCTACCTGGTGACACGTGCATGACAGCAGACTTAGAGCTATTCAGTTTGAAACGCCACTTACAACTGTAATCATAATCTGTTGCAGCAACAGCCTGAACCCACTATGGCCAAGCCTGATCCACAAACCATCCTCAAGTCGTCCACAGCGCCTGACTGGTGCATCCACAGCAGCATGCTGTGGATGACTGTTCAGTGGCTGCCGGCAGAAGCTGTAAATGATGCGGTGGATGAGTTTTCAATTGCATGCTATGGTTATACAAGGACAGCACACCTGTGCAGCGGCAACAGTTGTACTGCAAGAGCCCCCCAGATGTCAGGTGCAGGTGCAGGCCTGGCAGGACACATGCACGGTAGAGGCAGACTATGCTAGTTTTTGATCAATTATTTTCGTTTAGCCGTGGTTGTTGTACTACTGCAGTTCCCTTGCAACCCTGCAGGACTGGGGTGAAGCACTTGGTGTGCCGATGGCATATCTTGCTGCCAGCACAAACTGGATGGCCAAATTCAGAATACGTTTGAATCAAATGGTTTGATAGAAGGATGGCGTTTGGCAGCATTGGTCGCGCTCCTAACATATGTTCAAACATCGTGGTTTGGAACTGACAGCCCACCCTGGTGCGGAGCACCCCATGGCTGATGCAAGCTCAAAAAGAATTAAAGCCGTGACTCCAACGGACCTGCTTGTAACTGCGCCTGAGTAATGCCTGCATAAACAGCACCGTGAGGGCGTACCTGCCGGGCTGCTTTCACAAGCGATCGATGACGACATCTTCAAGCAAAATTTCACGTCGCAACGCTTGCTTTTGAACACAACAGGCGCAATGCAATGGACCACCCCAGGATCAGCCAGATCAACAGTGCTGCTGCCAACAGCAACCATGGCTGTTGTGGTTGATCCTGGGCCGATCACTGTCGTGCGCCTGCTTCGTTCGTTACTAAATCCACATACGCAACTGTGCTAGCAGAGCTACTGCAGCGTTGACCATACTAGTGCCAGCTGATGCAGCAGGAGTTGCACAGCAGCAGCAGCAGGAGCAGCAGCAGGCATGCACAACATACACGCACGCCAAGGCACACATGTGCGGGCGGCAAATCCTGGACGCTGGATCTGCAATTGCACCAAACTTAAAGCAGCAGACAGCAGGTGAGCAACCTGTGCAAGCCACTAGGCAGGTGGTGACATCAGCAGCTGACCCGAGCACAGCAGCGGACTGCAGTCCCTATGCACGCATGTGCATCTTGTCCTGCAGGCAGGCAGCGGTCTTTTTGTGAGGGGCACTTACGCCGTGGGGCGAATGCTTATCTCGAGATAGCCCGTAACAGCTTTGTCACGGTAGCGCAAGTGAAGCAGTGCAATGTAGCATACTGAACATGCATCAGGTCACATGTATGTTGTTGCGCATGCGTGGCTTGGCGAATCGCATTTGTGCACATGCTAACACAGAACAGTCGACTTGTGCAAGACACAAGCGCATCTCTGTTCACCGTGTCTTGATCCTGGTAAGCGTTGTGCTGCCACGCTGCGCACAGGCCGCCACGGCTACATCCCTTGACTTGGATGCCAAGTTGCCAAGTTGCGACGCTGCGCCAATAATGTCAAGCAACAACAGCACACTCATCGGCTGCAACAGCTTGATGCCAGGTGAGAGGATCTGCTGCCAGGTGTACAGCAGAAGCACAGGTGCAGCGACAGCTATGACCCCAGAGGCAGTGCACAGCAATGACAACAGCTGGCAGTGGCTGCAGTAGCATGTGATGGCACTAGCGGCTGCAGGCCTGCATGGTAACACTGGCAGCAGAAGCAGCAGCAGTACATGTGATGCATGTTGATGGCTTGGGTTGCACCACCGGGTGCCTGCAAGCCTCAAAGCATTAGCAGCTGCCGTTTGCACAGCACTCACCACACGTGTTGGTTTGCTGCAGGTTCATCCAGTGCATCAAGCAGTATGCAGGCAAGCAGCCAGCAGTGCGACAGCTTACTCGCGCACAACCACCTCACTGTTAACAGCAGTCTGGGACTTGTTACAGGTACGTGCAAGGTCGAGCATGCAGGGCGCCATGCATGGTATTGCAGCGCAACACAGATCACGTGCCTGCCTAGTGTCAGATCACCTCCGCAGCAGCAGCAGCGTCAGACTTGTGCCACATGTTGTGTGGGGTCGGGATATGCCAGTGCTCCTATACTGAGAAGCAGCAGCAGCAGCTGGCCACTCCTTCAAGAAGCAGCGCCGCACTTTGCATGTAAAAGGACGAAGTTATACGGTTCCTGCATGTGGTTTTGGCAGCAGCAGCGCTGCTGTAGCAGTTGCACGTACAACACAGACTTCTGAAACACTTTGCTGCCTTTGTTGTTGTTGCTGCTGCTACTGCGACTGCTGCTGTTGCAAGCTATGTGTTGCTGCAGCAAGCAGGCGTCAAGGTTGCCGAGTTGCAAGCTATGTGTTGCTGCAGCTAGCAGGCGTTGTGGAGCTTGCATTCCATCAAATGCACGGTTTAGCAGCAGCTTAAGGCCTGACACAGCAAGAAGGGATGCTGGAGTGGCAAGCAGCATGCTACTGAGCAGTGTCATGACACTCTGTCTGATCAGACAGAACACAATGGTTCAGGTTGCATGTGGCATGTCACAGCATGGCGTTGCATTGCAGGGACATAGCACATTTTGCGGCATTCTTGTCTGTATTTGTGTACCTGTGGCCTGGTGCTAAAGTTGCAGCAGGAGCAGCAGTGACTTGGCCTTGCAAGCTTTGTTACCTGCTGCTGCTTCTGCTGCAAGCTGTGCTCGCGCACCCGGCACCAGCGCGACGGGAAATCATCGATTACTGTTATATATCAATGTTTAACATGTTTAATCAGTGATTCGAGGCTCATTTGGCCCTATCTACAACTTCATCCACAAGTGCTCGAAGTTCATCCACACGCCGTGTGGACCCAGACGGATGTGGATGGCGTGTGGATGGCCGTAGTCCGCTGTGGATGGCACTGTGGATGACCTGATGTGGACGATTTGTGGATGAGTTGTGGATGGGCCTTGACCATAGTGACCTCAGCCAGGGATCCGCACACAGCAACAAAATCATCAGCCTGCATGGCTGCCACAACCTGACCAGCGTCATCATCATCATCATCATCATCAAATTACCAGATCAAGCCATAGCATCAACGCCATCGGCCCCGCGCCCCCCCGACCCAACCTGACCAGCGTGTGATTATGGCTGCATCCGTACCTCGGGGGATCGCTTTCCTGCATAATATCATGCAGGGTCCAGGCCAACCACCTAGCGGGTTGTAGCGCTGGGTTGCTGCGTACTCTTGAGGCAGTCACTGCCTAGGCCTCGTGACAGGCCTCGTGAGAGTCGTCGGTTCGCAGCTTGCCGCTGCGGCAGCATGTTTAAACAAGGCCTGTGTTGGTGGCACCGGTTGGCCGCCAAGTTACTCCGTGCCATGTTGGTGACAAGTGTTGCACTGCAGGGCCTAATGTTGTGTAGCTGGTGACCGTCAGTTGCTGGCTCAGCGTCAGCGACTGCTGCCGCACGTGCAGCAGCCCGGATTCTAGCACTGAGTGCTTCTTGTTTGGTGCATTGCCAATGCGCAGTGCCTGACTGACGCATGTTTGTGTGCACTGGTTGGCAAGAGACATTTACAATCAAGCGTTACCAGTGACGGCATCATCAGCACATGTACCGATGTAACGTACGACTGGCGTTCAAGCATACACTACGCAGCATGACCGAACCATGTGGTACTTGAGGAATCAAGGGACGCATTCAAAGAAACAAGAACAGAATTGACGACGTTACAATGTGACAAGGAAGGTGCCCTCGATGCGCTGTCAACAACACCTCAAGCTGCACCTGCAGGCACGGCTGGCAGCAGAACCCCCTGTCAACGCTTGCAAAATGGCGCCTTGACTGCGGGCAGCGCACACCAGCACCAACAGCTAGAGTGTCAGCTCAGCCACTGCACGTTGCTGGCAATGCCACCAGTCATCATCATCAAATGGCCGATGGCGTTGATGCTATGGCTTAATGGGTAACATGATGATGATGATGATCATCATCAAATTACCAGATCAAGCCAAGCCACGTTGCTGGCAATGCCACCAGTGCACTACTCTAACTTGACATCTGCCACGACGCCTGGAATGCGCAGGCTCCTGCTGATGACTGGCAGCAGTCGGGAATGCAACCAACAACGACTGTCGTCACGCAGCCAAGCTGCACTCATTGCACACGATGAAGCAGTGTATTGTGCCCAGCTGACAACAAACACTGTCTGCAATCACTTGTATGCAGTGCAATACTGCTCACCAATACAAATACACTTGCTCACATGCGAGTCCCACAGATATCAACCAACCCCAGGACTACACTCTTGGCTGCAGCAGCGACAGCTTAGGCGGAGGTGAACTTGGTGACAGCCTTGGTGCCCTCAGACACGGCGTGCTTTGCCAGCTCTCCTGGCAGGATGAGGCGCACAGCTGTCTGGATCTCACGAGATGTGATGGTGGGCTTCTTGTTGTAGCGTGCCAGGCGGGAGGACTCTCCGGCAATCTGCAGGCAGGCACACATGCTGTGGTGTGATGCATGATACAACGGTACAAAGGTGTGCACAGCGCTGATGCATTCACTCTTCAAGCAACAATAGTGGCTTCAGGCCTGCCCAGCAGTTGTCCCAGTGGCTGCTTGCGCTAGCTAGTACCAGCCATGGAACCAAAGCATGTTCCTGCAGCTGTTGGGCAACTCGTGCAACCCCTTTACAAATGGTATGCTTTGCACGCTGGCATGCGGCGTGTAGCCATGCTGCTGTCCCACACCACTAGTCACTTACCTTCTCGAAGATGTCGTTGATGAAGGAGTTCATGATGGACATGGCCTTGGAAGAGATACCTACGTGCAGTGTTGTAGCACAGGAAGTGGGTGTGCGCTGCTGTAGATGCTGCAGCTTGCCCGTCATATGTTCATGCTGTTGAGGCGCTGGGTTGAGGTGCTGGGTCACCAACAGATATTTGCAGAGTGCTGCTGGAGCAGTTGCTGCCTTGCCAGACACGAACATGCTGCATCATAGGCCTGCCACATGGAAGCCACAGCCCGTTCTCTCCACGTGCCCAGAGAGCAGCATTGATGCGCACCTGTGTCGGGGTGCACCTGCTTGAGAACCTTGTAGATGTAGATTTTGTAGGTCTCAGCCTTGCTGATCTTCTTCTTTGTCTTCTTTGTCTCTGCAATCAGCGCATGCACCAGGAAGCACATCCATCAACCACTGCTGCTTCTGTGCTGTGTTGTTGCACAAGTGCTTTTCTCGGGTGTAGCACCGCTGCTCGTCAAGCGCTGCAACTCGCGACTAAGAACTCACCTGTGGTCTTCTTGGCTGGGGCCTTGGCAGGGGCCTGCGGAACAGCAACGGGACAACGCATCAACACCGTCCATCAGCCAGAGCGTCACAGCATGTCGCGCATGATAGCAGCGCAGTGGTTCATGCTGCCAGCGGCGTTGAAGACTGCAATATGTCCTTATGTTTGCGGACTAACCTTGTCGCCGATGGGCTTGGGCGCCATATTGCTGTTTGAGATGTGGCAACAAAGAGAGGTTTGGGACCACAGTTATATACGGCAATGAGCTGTCTGACGCATACAAAGCTTTCGGTACAGGTGTCTTGGCCTTAGCTTGGGGCAGGAACCTGCTGTTGTCACTTCCTGGGACCCTCAACCGCTCATTCAAATCTGCTTTGTTGAACACAACAACGAATATACCCGCAACATGCGATTAAAATATGGAAACCTTTTATCGACAGCCATATCACAGTGCAGGGGACTCCAGCGATGTGTCTTCACCACCCACACTGCCCAGTCATGCACTGGCAGCAATCACACGCAGTGGTGCTGGCAGCAAGTAGTGTTTCACAGCCAGCGCAAGAGCTAAGCCTTCAACCCTTGAGGGCAGCTCGTCCTATTGCCCGGCGTTCTTGCTTTTCGCTGCAGACTTCTTCGCCTTCTTACTGGCCTGCTTCAGCTGCTGCAAGCCCGCTGCACTGATCTTGACTGTGCCGACCATGGTATTCACCATGTCAGCATCAGGCACTGCCCGCATCAGCTCACGCTCACGCTGCAACGCCTCCTGCGCACGCGCCAGCAGCTCTACCGCCTGCTTCACTGCCTTGCCCTTCTTCAGAGTGCCAGGTGTGAGCTTCACCTTGAACTTGTAGTTGGCAAGCGCAGCGTACGGCCCAACAACAGGCACCGCATACATCAGCACATCATCAGCGCGGGGAATGCCAGTGAGGCTGTCCAGCTCCTTTAGCACTGCTGCTGCTGCATCACCTTCCTCGTACGGCAGCTCTGCAACATTCTCTTCTGCAAGCAGCGCAGAAATCTCTGCGCGCTCTGCCTCATCTGCTGCTGCTGCCAGCGCTTCAGCCGCTTCATCCTCTGCATCGCTGCTGTCACCAGCTCCAGCAGCTGCAGCAGCAGTCCCGTTGCCAGCAGCAGCAGCCGTGGCAGCGCCATCTCCAGCTGTCTGTTGCTGCTGCTGCTGCTCGCTTGCATCCGCTGCTGCTGCTGCCTCTCCCTCTCCCTCCCCACTGTCAGACGACGCTGCCGACTCCTGCTGCTGCTCGTCTGCTTCAGCTGCCGCTGCAGCTTCCTTGAGGTCACTGAACTGGCTGCCTGTCGCTTTCGCGATGGCCTCCTGCAGGTTGTCTGGCGCTGCTGGGCCCCCGCTGCGTGCTGTGCGCGCCTCCTCCTTGGCTGACTTGCGCGCCTGGCGCCGCTCCTGACGCGTCTTCTTCTGGCCCGCAGAGCCCAGCACCTGCAGCAGACAAGGCGAAAGGGCAGGGAACAGCAGTAGTCAGTGGATGCAGGTGCAGACGTGCTTCACCTTCTGGCATGGCATACATGTCGAGCACTGGTGCACTGCCACGATGATATTAACTGCAGCGATGCATGCCAGTGTGGGTCTGATCTCCTTCCTTTGCAGCTCCTGCTGTGTCTGGCGTCGTCTGCTCCTTGACATGTGTTAGCAGCATCATTACGCAGCCTCACCTGCAGTGCCAGCTCCCTATCCTCCTCATCTTGCTCAGCATACTTCTCCTTGGCTTTAGCAGCCTTGCCTGCCTTGCCACGCCGACCCTTGGGCCCAGCTGCTGCTGCTGCTGCTGCCGCTGGTGCTGCGCTTGGCCCTGCAGGAGGTTTGCCACCTCCTTTACCCTGCCCTTTCTGTTGTTGCTGCTGCTGCTGCTGCTGCTGCTGCTGTGGCGGTTGTTGCTGCTGCTGGTTGCTGCTGCCTTTGGCAAACTTCTTCATCTGTGCACGCTCTGCTGCAGAGATGTACCGCTTGCTCTCACCCTGCAGCATGAGCCGGCAGCAACAGCAGCAGCGGCATCAGTGCAACAGCAGAGCACATCAACCATTCAGCAGGCACCACAGGCAACCAGCGCCACCCTCAACATGATCTACGGGTAAAGTGTCCACAATTACCATGCCCAAGGCCGCAGCCGCAGGCGTAAACATACCGTGGTAAACTGGCATGTGCATCCAGCACGTGCAATACGTTCAACCCTCCTCTCTCACCTTTGCCAGCTGCTGCTGTCCTGGCCCCTCCGCTTCCTCTTCGCCGCCACCCTCAGCTGTTGACGCAGGGTGCTCAAGGCCGTAACGGCTGAAGCCAGCACCTGACCCTGCTGCTGGTGCTGCTGCTGGTGATGGCCCTGTGACGCTGCTGCTGCTGGCCCTGCTGATGCGACTGCCTGCTGATGCCAGCTGGTCTGCTGACATGTTCAGGAAGGAGTCCAGCGCGGACATGCTGCTGCTGCCAGCTGCACTCAGCTCCCCACCAGTAACGCCTGCAGCAGGCACAACAGCAGCGCCAGTGTAAGCAAGCAAACGAGGAAATTCACGCCATTGCAGCTGTTCTTGACAATGCAGGACGGCCAATGGCGGGCAGGAACCAAGCTTGCTGCAGCGCCTGGCCGGGAGCTGCAAAAGAACAATGCAGCTGTGACTGCATGCCTCAGCAAGTGTGAATGCAAACGCACCACACAAACAACATGCACAAAGGGTCAATTTCATGAGCTACAAAACGTTGATAGCGCATCCAAAGCCCACCTGACGCGCTGCTTTCCAGGGTACTGCCGTCATCACCATCCTCTGCTGCTGCCGCTGCTGCCACTACCGCTGCTGACAGCCCTCTCCCCACCCCCTGCTGCTGCTGCTGCTGCTGCTGGTCATCATCCTCGTCGTAGCCGCGCGCTGCGCGCTCCCCCGCGTGGTGGCCGATGCAGCTCTCCTCCAGCTTGAACATGAAGCCAAAGCCCATCACCAGGCCCTGTGGGGGCAGGAAGTTCTTCTTGCCGCGCACCATGAAGCTGCCAGTGGGCAGGTACTCGCCAGTGGGCGCGGTTTTCGACACCTGCATGTACAGCATGACAGGCCATGTCAGCATGGCACCAGGTATTTGAAGCACGGTTGCCCATGCAGCGCACACAGGCACCTGCAGCCTGGTCACAGTGGTGGAGCACCCACCACATACGGATGAGAACATTCAACTTCCAGCACATGCTCTGCTGCCCTGATTCCTGTTCTGCATTAATGCTCAGCAAGCTGCGCGCGAGGTTGCTGTGCTGCAGCGGCTCTCACCTGGTGGTGCTGCACCCACCACGCGCTGGTGACCACCTTGCTGTCCCATGCCCTGCTGCGGCACACACACGCGCAGCCGGCCTGCTGCAGCGTCAGAGGCGGCACAGGCCGTGAAGGGTCGTGGTTGCGGATAATGGTACTGCTGGCGCCGTGCAGCTCAGCATGCACGTAGATGTCCTCTGCAAGACGGGTGGGTGACAGCAGCAGCGGCAGCAGCAGGCACACCATGTGACATGTGCTCACGGTGCGGCGGTGAAGCTCAGGATCCAACTGAGGACTTGCTTAACAGCATATATGTTTTGTACAGGTGCTAACGCATCCGTGTCACCGAGTGCACTCGATAGCAGTGCATCTTGCCAAGCGCGTGCTGTGCACGTCACTTACACAACTACGAGCATTGCAGTGCCTACTGCCTTTGCCGCTGCTCTTGCTGCTTCCAACCTCGTTCCCGCGCCTATCAAGAGCCTGTCCATGCCCCACCAACCCTTCCTGCGCCGCCCTGCGATGTGCTGGCTCAAAACGTATACAAGCCAAGGTACAAGCTTCAGCAGCGCTGCGCTCACCCTTCCTGAAGTATCGCTTCACGATGAGCTCGTTCTGCTGCGCGTCACGCCCGCTGATGACCAGGTAGTTCTCGCTGCTGATGAACCAGTGGAAGCGCTCAAACCACGCCGCCTTGCGCACCACCTGCCAGCGTGTGCGGCGCGCATAGCAGCAGTGAGGCAGCGTCCACGCACCATACAGAGGTGCAAGTAAGCAGCGACAGCATTGCCTGCCAAAGTAGGCACCCTGGCTGTCCATGCTGATTTGATGCCGCGCAGAAGCAGCCTGCACACACATCACTGCGCCCAGCCCAAACTGTTGACAAACAATCTTTACAGACACAAGTGCAACCTCATGCAGCTTGACAACAGCACCCATGCGCTCACCTGTTGTTTTCAGAGTGCGCAGGGAGGCTGAACACAAATCACTAGAGGCACCTTGCTTCGCCCATACCACACTGTGACAGACACATATGCAAGGCGGTACTTGTGGCTTCACGAACACCCATGCGCTTACCTGTGCCGTGGTGGCGCTGTTGCGCAGGTTTGCCAGCTGCGCCGCAGCCTTCTTCTCTGCTGCCTTCAGCGCCTCTGCGTGCGCTGCAAGTGTCTTCTCCTGCTTGGCCATCTGGCGCTTGCGTGCCGCGTGGTGCGCTGCTGCGTTGCTGTATGCGCTCATGGCCAGGTCAACTTGCACCTTGGTGGCAGGCCGCGTGAGGGCCTCCTCATCATCCTGCACGCAGCAGCAGCGCAGGAAAGGCACCAAGGGTACATGAGTTATATTGCCTAGCTGGTCAAGATGGTTTTATGGTTTCAAACCCAAAGCCAGTGAGACACAGTAAGCAGAGCGACAAAACTGCTGTTGAACCTGCATACCAGCGCTGCTGGACCCACACTGCGCACACCAAGCAGCACGCTGCAGGTTCACCAGCAACAAACACAGCAACGCACTTGCCACACCAATGCTGCACGTCCACACCCACAGCCCGCACCTCCTCCCCGTCCAGCAGGTTGCTGAGCAGCAGCGTGATCTTGTTCTGGTCCAGCTGCAGGCTGTGGATGGCACCAGCCACCGGGTTGCCAGCGCGCCGCTCCTCCCTGATGAGTGCCTCAAGCTCACGCCAGTCCATGCCGGTCGCAATGGCTGGTGATGCACATCAGCGTTTGTTGTGATGCACACCAGCATGGCAGCAGCGTGATGTAGATCGGCATGGCAGCGGGAAGGGATAGTCAGCGGCAGGATGAGCGAGAGGTATGTGTCACGCATGCGGGCATCTTACACGCAAACAAACAGCAGATGCCGGATGTGACGGTAGAACGCACGCGATTCGTCTGCAGTCACTGCATCCAGGGCCACAACCATAGCATCCAAGTTGCAGTGTTTTGATTGCCACCACCGTCTTGCACTTGCTGCTGGCGGTACAACATAAAACTGGCATTGCTGAGCCATACAGCGCTACGCTGCTGGCCCCACCTGCATTGACTGCGTCCAGTGCTGCGTCCACCGCGTCCAGGTTGTACTCAATCAGGTTGGCACGCAGCTCGCTGGCGCCCGCCTCCTTCTCCAGCGCAGTCGCGCGCGCGCCCTGGTCGGCCTTGATCCTGTCCAGCCGCGACAGCGCGGAGCGCTCCGCCTCCAGCTTGGTCACATGCACGCGCTGGCCCTGGATCTGCGGGGAGGGAGCGATGAAATGCGTACAGGGTGACACGTGATGTACTTTGGTTTGCGGTGCGATGTGTTAGGTTTGCAGCAAGCTGTGTAGTGGCGCTAGGTCTGGCCTGTTGCGCACACAAGCAGACCTGGAAAAACAGGGTGCTCTTTTCAACAGGAGTACAGCGAAGCATGTGGAACAGACCAGAGGCAGCTGGACATATGTTGGTGGGAGTTGTGGGTGCTGGACAGTGCGCATGTGCTGAAAAGGGCATTGCACGTGTGCCTTGGGCTGTTGACCGCTCCTCGAGCTCCACATGATCACGCACTCACTGTCAGGCTTGTGTGGCACAGCCATGTGTTCACGATTCTGATGACCAGCCCACCTACCTTGCTGTAGAACTCATCCAGTGCATCATCAAAGCTAGGGAAGTCCAGCAGCTCCTTTGCACGCGACAGCTGAGACAGCCGCAGAGGATTGTAATCCTGATACACCAGCCCAGCACCACGCTCACTCTGCTGCTGCTGCTGCTGCTGCTGGCCCTCCCCAGCCGCCGCTGCACCTTTTGCTGCACCCTGCTTGCTGCTGGGATCGCCTGCAGCACCCTTTGTTGCTGCTGCTGACCCAGCCGGTGCTGGCAGCGCAGCAACATAGCCCTCTGCCACACCTCCCTGGTCCAGCGAAGCAAGCCAGGCCTCAAACTGCTGCACAGCGCCAAACAGCGCCAGCGCCTGATCCTCTGTCAGCTGCTGCTGACTCAGCACCTGGCCAGGCACCAGCCCTGCAGACAGGCAGCAGTGCTCTGCAATCGCAGGCCCGTACGGCACCAGATCAGCAACCACGGACTTGAGCGTGGGGCTGCTGCTGCCAGCTGCCTTGCCCCCAGTTTTCCACCCCTGCTGCTTGGCTTGCTTGCCACCTGTGGCCTGCTTTGCTGCTGCTGCCGCCGCTGCTGCTGCTGCTGCCTCTGCCTCTGCATTCTCATCTAGCTGCCCTTCGTCATCGTCATCCAATGTTGCGGCTGCATCTGCGGCTGCTCCATTAGCTGCTGCACCATTGACTTCTGCAGCATCTGCTGCTGCTGGGGGTGCTGCTGCTGCTGCGAGTGCCTCCTGCAGTGCTGCTAGTGGCAGCGGCTGCCGAAGGCGGATGGCGTGCATGGGGTAGGGATGCTTGGCCATGATGGACAGGCCTTTGGCGTCATCCCTGTGTGAGCGCAGCAGCGTCAGCACCTGATAGCTGTGGTCTGTCAGGATGACGTTGCCCTGCAGGTCAACAGTAGCGGCAGCAACGGTGCAGCGATGATCAGCAAATGACAGCAACAGCAGGTAGAGTGGGCACAGCATAGCTGCAGTCAGCGGCGCTGATGACCGGTGGCCACCGCGTTGATTCAAAGTAAAACATCCGGCAGCAGGGCTTGCTCCTCGCTACATGGTACAGCTGGCTGCTGGGTGGCCACAGGTTGACACAGTCTGCTGGCCCCACCTGTGCATACATCTCCAGGATGAGGTGGTGTGCATTCTCCCCGCAGCCAAACACAAAGTCCACCACGCGGTCAACGCCCAGCTGGCGCACGTCCTCCAGGCGGCGTGTGCGCAGGTGCTTGCGCAGCTTCAGAGTGAAGTTGCTGGGGGCGTCAGGCTTGTCATACATGACCTACGTGTGGCACAAAGCGGTGGGGCAGCATTGGAAATCAGTTGCGCAACCTTTGCACTGCCTATGGTCCTTATTGTGCTCAAAAAGGTCTGCAGAGCGTGATGTGGTAGGGAAAATTGGCTATGCATTGTGTGCTGCGGATGTGCCACTGTGGCCTCTAAAGGCCGCTGCCTTGCAGGACCTGCGCTGGTGTCATGCTAGGGCAGGTTGATGACATACCCAAAAACTTGCATCCAGTGCAGGTTGCTCAAATGCCTTCAAGGCATGTATGCACTGCTGCTGCTGGTGCTGCGTTATCCCGGCCATCCAGGCAGTATCTATGCTGGTATCAGGACAGCGCTTGTAACTAAAGCAGCAAAGCATCAGGCACCAAGCACAGGCACCACTGCTGCCATCCTGTCAAGTGACCATTTCACTCGGTTCCATACTGCTCAGTCTGCAACCACTGCTTAGTGTGCAACCAGGTACACGGCACAAGTGACACCGACTTGCCTGCACGGTGTGGAAGCGCGTGCCACTCTCCAGTAGCAGGAACACCTTCTCGCCATCACTGCCACTCTTGGACAGCTTCAACACATACGTCTGCAACAAGAAAGCAGCAGCAGGCAACACCAGCACCAGCATATTGACCGCATGCTTATCGTCTGCTAGCTCATTTGACTGCGCAGCTGACCGGATAGCTTGCAGGCATGTACTTTCACAAGTTGCAGTCACTGCTTGCTGATCATACCTTGGCGTTCAGGTCGTAGATGTTGGCCAGACGCAGGCCCAGGATCTTCTGCTTCAAGCATGACACCTCTCCAGCCACATCGGCTGAGGCCATGCGCTGCTTCACCATGGTTGCTGCTGCCCCTGCTACTGCTGCTGTTCCTGATGCTGCTGCTGCAGCAGCTGCTTGACTTGACTGCCTGCGGTTGTGCTGCTGCTGGATGTTCCAAGAGCACTAGCGATGCTAAACTCAAACAATGTTGTGCACGAGCGTCAAGCACAGGCCCCGCTGATCCACAACCTGGGCACAACGAGCAGGTACGGTGTCAACCAAGTTCGCTACGATCTACCTTTCGCTGAGTTTGTTCAGTGACCGATATGAATTGATGACAACGCGTTGAAGCTAATGCAAGCGCCTTATGCTCAGCAGTTGTTCTGTACTGGACTAACACTGAGTTACAAGCACTGTGCTGGTACTTCAGGCCAAGACAGCTTCCCAGAATTGCCTAGCTCAAAGCCTCCCTAACACCACGTAAAAATGGGTCAAGGCTAAGCTATAACATTCCAACAGCAACTGCTGCTGTTGCCGGCAACTACTTGTACCTGTCATGACGTCACGTCACAGCATGCTGTATGTCATACTACTGCCCCATGCGCCCTTTGCCACTGCTAGGCTTCTTCATAGCAGACCCAGATCGCGCTGCGCTGCTTGCCGGCCCTCCTGGCCCGTCCCTAAATGCCACACGTGATGCCGAAGCAGTTGGGCTCCTGCTGACAGGCGAGCCAGGGCTACCTGCCGCAGTACTGCTGCTTACACTGCTGCCCAGATCTAACAGTGCTGCACTGTAGCTGGCCACAGCTGGCAAGCTGCCAGGGGGTCCCCCGGATGAGCTGGTTCTCCCGCCAGCGGCGGCGCTGTCAGGTGTCCTGATGCGGGGCAGCAAGCCTGTGGACAACAAGTATTGAAAGGAAGTTGTGTCATGCCAGAGGACATCGAGGTGGTAAGGCAGCAAGTGATTGCCGAGGTTTGGGTTGAACAAAAACGGCTTGCTTGGGTGACTAGCTGTACAGGTAGGTGTCATGGCGGGCACTGTATGCACACTGTGAAGCTGGCAGCTTCGAAGAGCAGCCTTGCGACACTGCACAAGCAGAAAACATCCATAACTCACCTGGTGCAGCAGGGCTGCTTTGCTCCCCTGGCAGCAGACTGCCTGCAGCAGCCGTTGTGGCCCTGCTGGCAGTCACAGCTGCAGCCCCAGTGGTGGGCCTGCTCACCCAGCCACCTGCGCTGCTGACCCCACTCACGCTGCTGGGCAGGTACCAATCGCTACGGCTGCTGTCTGCCCTGTCAGGGGCTAGGCTGGATGGCGAGGATGCATCAGCCGTGCCCAGTTTGCTGTTTGCTCGCGCCTGGCCTGCCCCGCTGCTGGATGTGGCCTGCTCCAGGGCTGCCTGGCCCCATGCGTTGTTGGTGTTTGCCAGCGAGCCATCTGTCAGCCTGCGCGGCTCCATCAGGGGGTTGGACGTCAGCAGGCCTGCACACACGATCAGCAGGAAGAGATGCAGCAGGAAGAGATCTAGGCCAACACGTGCAAGGATGCATGCTGCAAGATGGCCGAACAAAACATATCATGATTCATGGTCTGCGTCGTTGCTGAGTCATCTTCAGGCGGCATGCGACTCCCAAGATGGGGCAACAGCAATCAATCTGCAAATGTGAGCAGCGCCGCAGCCCCACCTGCGTCAAACTGCAGCATGATCATGGCCAGCAGGTCATCCAAGTCCACAGCAGGCCCCACAGGCCCATCCACCAACAGCTCACGCAGCGCAGCCGACACACTGCCACGCTGCTGCCTGCTGCTGCTATGCACACTCCCCTGCTCCCTGCTGCTCCTGCTGGTGCTGCTGCCACTGCCAGGCTCCGCAGGCGACTGCTGCCGTGCTGCTCCAGCTGCATTTACCGCGCCAGCTGCTGGCTGCTCCAGCAGCAGCTGCCTCGTGTTCAGCAGCGCCGGCAGCCTGTCAAGCTCTGCCAGATATGAGACGTTGTACACGTTGCCCAGCAGGTCATGCACGCACTGCAGCGGCAGCCGCGCACCAGCCACAGTGGACCAGTCCCGCAGCACTCCCTTCCACAGGCCTCCTATCAGCCGCTTGGCTGCATGCAGCACCAGCAGGAAGTGCTGCCAGTGCTCCATGCCCCAGGCAGCCCTGCCGGGCTGGCGGTGCGTGCCCACCAAGCGGCAGAAGAGTGCCACCTTGGTGCTGCTGCCTGCCAAATACTGGCAGCTGACCAGCAGCCGTGAGATGGGACCCTACATTGCGGCAGCCCAGCACGCAAGGTGTTGAGGTAATGCGGTAAGAGGGCAGGTCTTTGGCTGCTGGCAGAGCTAGCAGCACATGATGCATATCACGCAGTCCACATCTGATCAGCACTGTGTACACAAGCTGGCTGCAGGCTCTGCCACCATCCTGCAGCATATACTGTATTCGCTGGGGAATGGTATACTGCACACCTGTGGGTCTTTCCAGAGCGAAGCGTCATACACCTGCCAGGCCTTGTGCTGCCCATGCTGCTGCTGCTGGCTGTAGTGCCCAACCATGGCCTCAAACAATGTGCTGACTCCTCCGGCAACCCCGGCAGCAGCAGCAGGATCCAGCCCTGCAGACCCCACAGGGCGGCTGCTGTTGGGCCGGCCTTGCCGTTGCTGCAGCTCATGCAGCCAAGAGGCCTCCAGCTGGTGCAAACCCCTGATATAGATCCGCATTATGGCCTCCGCCACTGCCTTCTCATGCAGCTGGTGAGTGATGGCACCCGCTGGAACTGACGTGACGTAGCGCAGCCAGTCCATCTGCTGCGTGTCATCACTCTGCACTGCCACCTCCTGCCGCGCAGCAATAAGCTCAGCTCGTGCCAATGCGTCTGCTGCCACACTGTGTAAGTTACCTATCATGGTGTTGACAGCTGTATGCAGCCAACCGGAGCGCTTGCGACCTGCAGCATGCTGCTCCCCTGGACCAGCAGCTGCACTGCCGACACCAGCCTCCCAGTTACTGGAGGTGCTGCTGCTGGCACCAGAGTGCCAGCAGCAGCCAACGTGGCTAGATTTGCTGGTGGCACCGCCGCCATCCACATGCCTGCTGTGAACACCGGCACTGGTGGTATACGCTTCTGCTTCTACATTGGTGCTGCTGTCAGCCAGCTCAACTCTGCTGCTGTCCGCTGTTCTTGCTGCTGCCTCTTTCTCTGCTGCTGCTTCACTGCCAGGTGGTTCCTCTCCAGACATCACCTGTCGCAGATCTGCCAACACCTGCTGCAACGCAGCACTGGCCTCAGCTGCAGCTGCCATGAACTGCCTGGTGGCTGCATCCTCCTGCTGATGCATCAGCTTGAGCTGCTGCGCCTCTTGCTGCAGCAACTGCAGCTCCAGCTGCGCGCTGCGCTCTGTCTGCTGCAGCAGCTGCTTGCGCAGCTGGTTACTGAAGTAGCTCAGCACAGACACCTGCAGCGCGGCCGCACAAGCTGTCAGCGCACACACCCAGCGCTGGGCTAGCCACCAGACATGATGAGGTACAAGCAGTCAAGCCATACTGCTGTGCGTGCGTCATTCAAACAGCAAGCATGCACACCCCGGAAACATGCACACCCCGGTGTCGCCAGCTGGCCTTGCATGCTGATTGGTCCCTTTGCCTCACCTTCATCTCATGCCACTTCTTCTGCTTGCTGCTCAACCGCTCTTCCAGCCCCTTGCGCTTCAGCAGCTGCGCCACCTCAGGCGGCAAGTTTGCAACCTCATCCTCATTGATGAGATCAGCCTGCTCATCGTCCTGGAAGGGAGAGGGGGACCTAGAGCGCCGACTCTGCAGTGGAAAGTCGCTGCCGTCAGCAAAACCAACCCCTGAGCGCTGTCGCAGCTGGCGGGCTGCTGATGCTGCCCTGCTGTTGCCAATGCTGCCACTTGCGTCAGTGCTTGAGTTGTTGTCGGCTGCAGGGTCTGCTGTTGGGCTGTATGGCACAGCAATGGCTCCACGTGGGCTGCAAGGGCGTTACAAGCAAAACACAGCTGGAACCAAGTCACTATGTGTGGCTGTTTCTGTGGTTGACAGCAGTTCAGCGATATAAACCTGGCACTGCTGGCACCACATACCGCACCACATGAACACATACCATATGATTCACCTCCAGGATGCGTATCTTATGTTCTCACCTCAGCGGCATTGCTGCTGCACCTGCTGTTCCTATTGCTCCTACTGTGCCTGCTGCTGATGCGGCTGCTGCCTGGTCTCCTGCCAAGGGTGCACAGTCGGGCGCCGCCCCAACTCCTGAGGTGTGCCTGCTGGACTTCCTGCTGCTGGGGCTGTGTGGGCTGTTGGCACCGGATGAGTGCTCACTGCCGCCGCCAGGCGCACCATGCAGCAGTTTCTGCAACATATACACACACATCACGCACACGCGCTGTGAAGAGGTAGCACCACCATCCTAGAAAATTATACAGCAGCTGTACTCATGATCATAACAGCACGCAAGCATTGGGGAAGCACGCAGTGCGCTGGTGAAACATTGGTGGCATTGGCTTGCGTGCCACAACATGTGTCGGGCTCACCTTGGCTGTCTCCAGCCTGCTGAGTGTGCGTGCATGGCTATCACTCATGGCGTCCAGCTGGTTCTGCGTGTTGCACAGCCGCTTCTTTGCCTCCTCCAGCTGGCCCACTGCGAGGTTGCCCTCACGCGTGCTGATCTCCAGCACCTGCAGCCAGCAAAAAAATTGCAGATGACGGCCATCAGCCCCAGCGCTTTACACTTTGATTGCAGCCACTGCCGTGTTTGCGAAGGAAGTGTGGCTGCTGGCTGTGTGCTAACGCCAAATGTGCAGTGTTGCAACTCAGAGTTGGAGCAACAGCATGTGCAGTACATGCTGGTTCCAACACATGCCTGGAAACGCACCTGCACCCGTTTGTTGAGGGTTTGGCACTTCTCCACCAGCTGAGCATTGGCGTTCAGCAGCTGCATGTGCTCAGTCTTGTAGGTGTCCAGGCTGGCCCGCAGCTCTGCCTCACGTGCGACAGCTTGCTGCTGCTGGCGCTGTAGTTGGTCATGCTGCTCCTGCAGAGCATGAAGCAGATCAGAGTGGAGCGCTCAGCATCCGCAATAGCAGTCAGCAGGCTGCAACGCGTGTATCACATAATGCGCTCAACAGGATATCGCAGTCGCATGACAGACGGCTGCAGGTTGTCAAGGGATTGCTAGAGCTGCTGCTGCTGCATTAGCCTGCCACTCAGAGCTCACCTGCAGCCTGTCCAGCTTGTGTTGGGCTGTGTCACGCTCCACCTCAAGTGTCGAGCAGCGCGGCTGTAGCGGCAGCAGCTGCTGCACCTGCTTTGTGAGCGACATGACGCTCTCTTGCAGCTCTGCCAGGCGTGCGGTGTCGTCAGCAGCCTGAGGTCAGCAACAGCAGCAAGTGCAGCAGCAGATGTGCAGCAAGAAAACTTAACAACATTGTGCATGAGACACATGATGATGCCAAGGTGCTGTTACAGCATCATTGTTGTCAATGCTTCGTGGCCTTGAACTGAGCCCGGCTCTCAGCTGCAGCAAACTGCATATCACCTACAGCAGCTGCTGTCCCACCTGTGCCTTTGCTCGTTGCCAGTTCGTCTCTGCAGCCGCTTTCTCTGCCTTTGCACGTGCAGCACATGCCTCCAGTGATTCTCTGTCAGAGATGGCCTTGGCGTACAGCCCGCGCACCTCATACAGCCCAGCCTGGCACAAACAGCAACCGGCAACAGGCATACTTGTTGAGGCCACGCATGGGGCGCATTGCATTATGCTGTGGTGGAATGGACCTCCCTTGAATGCCATGATGGAAACCTCACCAAACAAGCATGTATGAATACCCGCATCTCTTGCAGCCCGTAACTCAGTTACTAACATGGTCACATACCAGCATTCGCCAGGTAGGCATTGCTCACCTGCAGTTCTGCCTGCTGTGCTGACTCAGACCTGACCCTGTCTTCCAAGCGGGACAGCTCACTGGACATGCCTTTGACCTTGGCGTCCTGAGCCTGCACCCAGTACCAGACACAGTCACCAGCAGATAGAGTGAGAAGTGTTGGGCGGGTGTCATGCATGCTCTATGCATCTTGGCTACAGGCGTCGCAAAACCAGCATCAGCATAGCCATTGCTCCAGCATTCCCTTGCTGCCGCTCCAATAGTCACAGAACAGCCAGTATGGGCAGCCTCATCCTGCTGCTCTTCCTGCATCCTGCTGCTGCACCCTGTGGCCTCACCCGTGTGTGCTTCATGATGACCTCCAGTGCAAACTGCACGCCCCCAAGCGGCCCCAGCTTGGCCCACACTGCATCCTCGTGGCTGGGCAGCTCCTGGCCGCGCGGCTGCGTGCCGATGGCCTTGCCAAGCACCATCACGATGTCACGCACGCTGCCCACCTCAGCCTCAAACTCAGCACACCTGCACTCATCAGAATTTGCAGGATTGCAGTAATGCTGCTGCTGCTGCTGCTGCTGCTGTTTTCACTATGCAACAGCAACATGAACAGTACAAGCGCCCCCAGCCAGGAACTGAGCTGTGCATGTGACCTCAACTTTGATAAGCAAGCTAGCGGCATTGGCTTGCAACGGTGATGCTGCGAACAACTAACCTGGTCTGCTGGTCCTTCAGCTGCTGCTTGCAGTCTTCTAGCTGCTTTGCCTGCTGCTGCATAGCTTCCTGCAGCTGCTGCTTGCTTTCTTGGATGTCTTGGACCATGCGCGCCATGTCACCATGTTCATCTAGCCACCGCCTGTCACAACAGCAGGAACGCAGAGTCAACAGTCTGCTGCGAAACAAACATCATGCCTCTGTATTGCGGGCGGGGGCCGAGGTGCTAAGACCTGCAGGAACTAGGTGTGCAGGTGCTGTTAGCTGTAACTGCGGAGTGCCACAAGCAGCGACACATGGGATAGTGGACCCTGCAACGGCATCCTGATCATATATATAGCAACAGCAGCTGCTGTAGCAGGTGACTGTCCATGCTCCAGCAACGTGACTCACCTTTTGCTGTCCTGCAGCTCAAGCTCAGTGTCTGACAGCTGCTTGAGCGATTGCTCATGGTCAGCTTGCAGTTGCTGGTGCTGCTGCTGCAGGCCTGACAGCTGTTGTGTAAGATCTGCTTTGCACTGCCGTAAGTCCTGCATGCCTGCTGCAAATGTTGATATCTCTTGCACCTGCATGCACAACAGTACCACAACACAGCACGGCTCAGATCCAGATTTAATCATGGCCTGCATCAGTACGCTGCTGGATGTAGCTGTTTTCAGCAGAATGACAGCTGGCATCAACTCACTGCTGTGCCAGGCGCCATACTTTCTGCACACCTGTTGCCTGCATGTGTCTTGACTGTCTGCCAGTGCCCGCTGCAGGCGCGATATGGTGTCATGCAGCCCACAGCAGATGATGTCATTTGCACGGTACTCCCGCACTGCTGCCTCGACTTGCAGCTGCAGCTGACTGTTATCTGATGACAGCTGCTGATTATGCTGCTGGGTGGTAACAAAGGCAGCATGCGCGGCCGCCAACTGATGCTGCAATGTGTGCACATCTGCGCTGAGCTGCTGCCGCTCGCCATCCAGTACTGCTGCCTTTTGTTGGAGCAGCAGACGCTCCGCTTCAGCCCTGCACGTCAGCCGTTATCAACAATTGCAACAAAAATCCCTGTTATCCCGGCTATATCCCCTTCTTCTGCTGTGTGTATAGTAAACGCTGGTGGACCATGCCCTAGGCCTGCTGGCATGGTGTCGGACTGGCTGCAACAGGCACCAGTCTGGAAAGGAGCCTACAGGCAGCATTAATACCAGGTCAGCACAGCCATGAGTTTTCACCTATATAAATGCTCTTTGAGCCTTGTGCTAGTGTCTGCTGCATCTGTATCCATGTTCTCTTGATAGACTCTGTCTGCTGATGGCACCCCTGTTCGTCTTGCATGACCTCAGCCAGAGCTCGAAAACCTCAGCATCGCCTACAGCTTGTCGCTTTTCAGTCAAGCAAGGCCTCCTCAAACACTGGTGATGGCCCACCACGACAGCGAGTTTGAGTCAGCAAGCATGTGCTTGTGACAAGTCAGTGTTAAACCTCTGACGAAGGTCAATTGCCGCTTAAAGTGACTTTTAGGAAGACATAAGCATAGTGTGACCTTGCTACTTGTTTGGAAGGTGCTCAGCACGGCAGGTCATCGCGAACCTGCAAAAAGTTCACCCTACCGCCAAGACGCTCACACAGACGACAGCCTATTCCTATGTAAGAAAGAAGCTATGAAATTGCTCTGAGGGTGCACGTTCGTCCCACGTCGTGTTCTTCTGACTTGACGCAACTCCTGGCCAGCCCTACTGATTACCGGACACACAAGGAGAATGCTTCAGCTCTGCAGCAGCAAACTGTCATTGCTGCATGGTTTCACTAGCTGTAGTGCAGCTGCAGCAGCCAGTGCAATCGGGAGCTTGCTGAACAGAGGCGTGCACAGCAGTTCTCCCCCACCTCAGCACCAACAGCAGCCCTACCGGACCAGGGATGCAGTTGCTGGGCAACCAACGCACTACACTCACCCAAATGTGAGTAAGGAGTGCGGTAAAGCCATTGCATGCAGCTGTGCACCAGCTGCCAGGGCAAGCAGCTTGTGGCTCAACCCTAGTTCACCAACACTCTTGTCTGCATGCACCGCCTGACCACTTCATCTTTCCTTGCCCCAGGTGCTGGGACCCGATGAGCTGGCTCCTGGACTGCATATCAGCGAGTTCCACGTGCGCAGAAGCAACCTCGCCAGGTTGATGCCGCCTGGCAGCATTGCCATCATTCCTGCAGCCAGCTTGGCGTATGTCACAGGAGTCATCCCCTATCCCTACAGGCAGGATGCAGACTTCCTGTATCTGACAGGCCTACAGCAACAGTCAGTTGCCATCATTCAAACGGATGGCAGCGCAGGGTACAGCTTCCAGCTGTACGTGCCGTCACCTGACATCGAGGTGTGCTGAGGCCATGCAGGATTGCGTCACTGCAGTGGCGACATGTCGCATCGCATAGAGGGCAGCAGCTGGGTTTTACTTGCATGATGCTGGCCTGAAAGTTGCAGCACAATCAACAACTTGGCAATGTTGTTCACCACTAGCCAACCACAGATA
The DNA here is from genome assembly GCA_902809745.2 of Tetradesmus lagerheimii. NCBI lineage: Eukaryota > Viridiplantae > Chlorophyta > Chlorophyceae > Sphaeropleales > Scenedesmaceae > Tetradesmus > Tetradesmus lagerheimii. The sequence goes on from CADDIJ020000784.1 coordinate 49,142, forward strand.
TGCCAACCGCAATTGCATATGGATGCGTGGCATCAGCAGCTGCACATGACAGCTGTGCTGGTACCTCCTGCCACGCAGAAGGAGCGCTGGGATGGTGCATGGGTCGGGCAGCAGGCGGCACAGCAGGTCTTCAAGGCAGATGAGGTGTACAGCATACTTGAGGTGAGGTTCCTGCAAGCATGATCAGGGGGGCGTGCCTGCCTGTCACTCCGCTTTCAGAGGTCGACAGCACTGTTCCTGTAGTCAGTGTCACCAAATTCCTGCAGCTTTGCGATGCTGCTCTTTGGCACATGAGATGCACTGAATCCTGTAAATCTTGTTGCACTGCAGTTGCCTGCGCGTGTGCAGCAGCTGGCGGCAACAGCCAATGCAGTGCTGTTTGACTTTGACCGGCACAGCAGCTACCAGTTTCAGACGCTGCAGCAGTCGTTGCATGAGGCCATAGGCAAGGGCAAAACAATGCCGCTGAGGCCACACATGCACAGGTACAGAGGAAAGCGGGTTGCAGCCAGTTGTCTGCAGCTTTCAGCCTGCAAGCAGCACAAGCAGTGGGCAAGATTACCTCTGCAGGTTTGAGATGGACGCAGAAGATTGGTTGCACAGCCTGCTTTCGTGCCAGGGATCTACAAAGTACGCGTGGGTGTCCTAGGCTGTCTTTCCTGTGTTAAAAGGAGGCAGCACGCATGCATGCGTTCATTCTTATACCACCATCAGCTGCCTGCAGCCATGCTGAGCTGAGTGTTTCGTGTGGTTGTGTGCACCATCCTGCTGCTTTGCCACCTGATGCAGGCTGCGGTGGGTCAAGTCTCCCGGGGAGCTGGCGCTCATGCGCAGCTCAGCCACCATAGCAGCGCAGGCCATGCAGCGCTGCATGGCGGTTTCGCATGCAGGCGTGCATGAGCAGCTGCTGGCGACAGAATTCGAGTATGGTGTGAAGCTGGCTGGTGCATCACGCCTGGCGTACCCCGTAGTGGCTGGCGGTGGCGTGGAATCTTGTACGATTCACTATAGCCGCAATGACAAGCAGGTGCGGGGTCTGCGGTATTGAGGCTGAGTCCGTGCCAATTTTGGTGGAAACTGCTTGCATATCCTTACAAATACGTTTGGTTGGCGCTCTTGCAGGCAGCACATGCCACCGCCCTGCCAACCGATATCATTGTGTGGCACGCTTGTTCCTGCAGGTTGGTGATGGCCAGACGCTGCTGATGGATGCTGGCTGTGAGTACCACGGCTATGTGTCTGACGTGACACGCACCTGGCCTGTGAACGGCAGGTACACTGCTGAGCAGCGGCAGGTGTACGAGACTGTCTTGGAAGTGCGGCGCAGGTGAGGCTGATATGCAGCTGCCATTGTGTTGATACATCATCTGATAGATGATGCCGATCTGTGACAGGTGAGAAACACATGCTCAGCATGGAGGGCATGCGTTGCTGCAGCACTGCAGGAATGTAGGGCACATCAGTGAGCGCTGTGCTGCTGACACTTGGTGGTTGTGTCTGTACATGCATGTTTCTTGGTTGATGGCGGCCTGGCTGCTGCTACCTGTGCCTAGCTGTGTTGTGCTCATTGGCTACTTTTGCGTTTGTATGTGGACTTTGGCAAGTTGACCTGCATTTGCTGCTGCGTCCTGCAGGTGCCTGGAAGCAGCGGTGCCTGGCAACACGCTGGGCAAGGTGCACCAGCTGAGTGTGCAGCTGCTGAGCGAGGGGCTGCGGGACCTGGGGCTGCTGCCACGCGCAACGCTGGAGGACTTTCAGAAGGGGCTGTACAGGTGGGGATGTTAACACGGCAAGACGCAGTTGACTGCAGCGGTGGATGCTGGCATCACCACAATAAGCGTGCCAGCTGTTCTGCTCTGCAGTGCTGGAGAGCTCCTACACATCTCCTGCACGGTGGTTCGCCTGCAGAATATATTGGATTTGCCAGTGTGCAGTTTACTCTAGAGCAACTGGAGTTGCCGGTAGTTCTGGTTCATCATGCGGCTGCTCGACCTGCTTGTGTGCATCATGTTCCTGCAGGGACTTCTACAACCACTCTGTTGGCCACTACCTGGGCATGGACGTGCATGACACCAACACTGTGGGCCCGCACCGCACGCTGGAGCCAGGCGTGGTCATGGCCATTGAGCCGGGCCTGTACATCCCCGACCACCCACAGTTTGGCGCATACGCTGGCATTGGCGTGCGCATTGAAGACGATGTGCTGGTGACACACAGCGGGGCAGAGGTGGGTGGCAAGGATACAAGTGTACCCTTGAGGATGAATCGTCGTGCGTCTCATGTCATGCTGGGCTGCCTGTGAGGTGCTGCATGCATGCGAGTGAGCTGGGTGCAGTGTACATGGGGACAGTGCAATGCATGGCTTCTGTCTGTCACATGCGCTGCTAAGACATATTGATGTGCTACAATGTGTGTGACATGTGCATGGATGCAGGACATGGGCAGCAGGCTGCTGCTGTGCTTGCCTTGCAATCATGTGGGACAGACAGACAGCCAGCCCACTCACCAAGTGTCTACTGTGTTACTGCAGGTGCTGAGTGACGCAGTGCCTGCGGATCCAGACCAGATAGAAGCGCTGGTCGGGGCAGCAGCAGGCAACGCACGCATGGGCACTGCCACTGCAGGCTCACACAGCTGTCATGAGCCTGCAGTGGTGCTCAGTGCAGCAGCCTGAGACAACTCTGTTCGCAGCTGGTCGTGCTGGTGCCAGTGTGCCAGTGTGGGTGGTTGGACTGCCACAGCAAATTGCCGTGGACAGTGATCTGTGTGAGGGAGTGTATTGTGGGATTTGACTCATTGCTGCAATGCAGTGAGCATGCATTGGGATGTGCTGGTGTCACAATTACGGGGTCTATCTTTAGTGCAGGATGACCAGTTCGTTCAACGTTCAACATGGCTGCGATTCAGGGAGTGCAGTTTGTGGCATTGGTGGTGGGTTCTGCATTGAGGTGTGCTTTGGCTTCTACGCATGCAGCGGCAATGTGTATATGCTCTGCACAAGCTGACCTCTGCCACCTGACTGCGTGGCAAAGCCAACTTCGTGTCGGCTGTGTTTTGACATCAATTGCCAAGCAACCTGCTTGTGGACAAGTTCGGCCCGCAGGGGACAAAGTTTGCGGGGGGGGGGCGTGGTTCCTTCAGGCAGCCTCGCCTTTGTACTGTAGATAACACGATTGGATGAGCAGCAGGGTGCTGATGCATTATATTGATTGTGCCGCACAATGCAGTGCGTGGTGCACATGTGTGGCCTGGCGTGTCCCTTTGGACAACCTGCGGATGCTTTTTGCAGTGTGGATGATGACAGTAGCACTACTATTGAAGGCTGTGGTACAACGTCAGTCCACCAAGAGCAGCTTGTGTTGCCATCACTCTAAGTTGCCTTAGGCAAGGTGCTTGCGCAGCAACAGCACCATGCTGTTGCTGCGTTGCCATGCTTGGGAATTAACATCTGATGTGAACGGATGTGCATGTTCCCACCAGCAGTTCTGCCTAGTTTGTTTTGGAGTTTGCGGCATTCTCCTTATGGCTGTTTACCAGGTATCAAGAAAGCACCTGTCATGCCTGCTGTGGTGTGTAAGTGCCGTCCGGTGGCATTGCATCGTTTTGTAGTCCTGAATAGGTTCATGAATGCGCAGTCTGGCATGCCAGCCGGTCAACCTGCGTCGCTGCCAGCTGCTGCTCAGTGAGCAGTGTATTGCAGGCATCCTGCTTGCTTACAGCCTGCAATCAGCCTCAGGCTGAATGGTGACACAGCTGTGCCGCACAGCGGTACGATATGGCCAATTGGCCCCTTGCAAGGGGAAGCTACGCTACAACGCCTCTCAGGCAGGTGTAGCAGGGCTCGCAACCATATCCACGGGTTGCGATGTAGCAGCCCAAGGATTCTTTTGTAAGACATTTGGATATCGGTATGGACCGGATCGTCAAAGTTCTGGCCAACAACCAAGGAATGTTTCGACCAGATCTCCCGCCAATTTGCACTTGCCACCCTGACACAGACCCTACGATAGGCGTCTGGTCAGAATGGACAAAGCTTTTAGACTGAATGGTCGAGCTATTCAAGGTATACGCTTTCTCTTCAGGGATCCGAATAGACGAGCTCGGCATGGTGACGGGGACTCCTGCCCAAACTTTGGGTGGGGCCCTCGAGATAGCCAACTGCTGGTTGCGGGCCCTGGCCTCAGGCCGGAAACCTGTGATGATGACGGCTGTCACTATGGCCTACCCGCTAGCAAGAAGACAGCAATCCTTTATACCGCAGTCACAGGCTGTGCTGATTGCCGTGGATGTACCCTGTGTCACTGCTTCATGGCTGCAGCGATACAATTCACTTCACAATTGCCGTTAACGAGGCTACTGCGGCTGATACTGTGCAACAGCTTCTGCTAAGCTGCTGCGCTGAGCTGAGCTTGGCGTGCTATCGACAAAGGGAGATTGTGCAATAACCTTCTTTACTGCCCAACACACCATATGGTAAGATGCATCTATGCCTGTTACAAGCAAACAGGAAGACCTCAGATGGGCCTCCTGCAAAATTGTACTACTACACAAATCAGAGAGCACTCAGGCCACTCACTCACAAAGGCTGCTGCCGCAACAGAACAAGCTACCAGACGTGACACGCTCAATGCACACTGTCCGCTCCGCTGTCCAGCGGTGCTGCAGTGTCAAGCCAGGACCCAGAACTTGAGGCACCCTCCAGAACCAAAAAGCAACTGCAGCAGCTGGTACAGCTGCAGCCAGTAAACCTTGCTGCGCTGCCTGGCAGAACACCTGCAGCACAGCACAGCCTGCCATGCGCATGACGCTCAAGACGCTCGAGACACATGCACACCCTTGCTTCCTCCTTAGCCTGCACATAGCAGCACTACAACGACAGCTGCGCCATAGCAGACGACCACACCATGCCAGCAGCAGCAGGGCAACCCATGCAAAAGAACTGTGCTGCTGCCTGCTGCTGCTGCCACCACTGCTGCTGCCGCGTGTCGCACTGCTGCTTGCTGAGACCAGCAAGCAAGCTGTGTTTATGACGCTTTAGCCTCCACACCCACAAGAGATGAGTGCCCGCAGTGCAGACAGAGGATATGTGCAGGCCCCTGCCTTCACTGCTGCTGCTCTACAGGAACTTCTCCAGGGACTGTTGCAGGGAAGCCTTAGGAACGGCACCAATGATGGTCTCCATCTTCTTGCCACCCTTGAAGATCATGACGGTGGGAATGGAGCGAATGCCGTACTCAGTGGCCACGCCTGGGCTCTCATCAGTGTTGAGCTTGAAGCACTTGACCTTGCCGATGTACTCGTTGGCCAGCTCATCGATCAGAGGCGCAATCATCCTGCAAGGGCCGCACCATGGAGCCCAGAAGTCCACCAGCACTGGCACGCTGCTCTCCAGAACCAGCTCCTTGAAGGTGTCGTCTGTCACGGGCCCTGCCTCCACGCCTGCAGAGCGGCACTGCAGTGCTCGCCGCTGCACCACTGGGCGCGGGGCTGCTGAAAAGGTTGCTGGGCGCCTGGTAGTAGCACAGCTGCTCCTGAGCGTCCCCTGGGCCAGCGCCATTCTGTCCTGTTTGCTTGCTTGAGCTAAGGCACGAAAGTAATGATCAAGAGCCGCGCACCGCCTGATGCAGCCTTACAACCACAATTGCACAGTATTATTGCCAGTTGAACATGTGCATGGACAAATGCACCGACTGGGGCCAGCAGGGTGTTTGTGGTGTTAAGTGACATCCATATCCAACGGGATCTGGGCACCGCAAGGCACTGTAAAGTGCACATGTGGTTCTGACTATGCAATAAATACGATCAAACAGACTTATTGCTGGTTCCCCTGCACCAAGGTTACCACACACGACGCTGCTCACGAGGCCGCGGTGCTACCGCTGTGCGATGTCAGATACATATAAGCAGTCCTGCTGTTGAGTTCACATAAGAGGAGCCCCGAGGCCGGCGGTCACATGCGCACAGTACTGTACTGCTGCTTGTATCAGGCACCAGGCACCACTTGGTGGTACATCCACCAGTCAGGCGAGCATGCGCGATCTGAGACTGCCTATACCACGTTTGTGTAGCTCTCGGGCCTGGGCCCCAGCTGCTTCCACCTTGTTGGGTGCACGTCTCTCTGGCTTGTAACCCTGGACCTCATAGCCCTGCAACAGCTGCAGCACTTCGTCCACCTCCCTGTAACTGGACTCACTGCCAGCACAGTCTACAACTGTACTGCTGTCACCTGCCTGGCGCACCGCGTGGGCAGTAAGGCCAGTACGCGAGTCCCAGGTGCAGACGCTGCTGCCACTACTGCTCCGCTGGTACCTGGGCTGGCTCTGCTGCTGCTGGTGCTGCTGGGCTTGCAGTCGCTTGACCTCCTGTGCAAGCTGCTTACGGTCTTTGGCCATGGCCTGGAGGAGCTGCCCTGTCAGGTCACAGCTCCTCCCACTGTTGCCACTGCTGCAGCAGCTTGCGGCCACAGAGCGGCTGTCAGTGCACCTGCTGCTTGCTGTTCCTGGCCGCTGGCTCTGGGACGCAAGCAGCTGCAGCTGCTTCTGTTGCTCCTGGTGGTGCTGCTGTTGCTGCTGCTGTAACATCTGCACAACTTTATGAAGGCTCAGCATGTGCTGCAGGAGCCCAGCTTCAAGCTGCAGCATTTGCTGCTGCACGCACAGCATGCCTGCTGAGCAGGCGATGGTTTGCAGGTGTGATGAGGCATCACTGCACCCGCTCCCACCGTCACAGGCAGGTGCGGCGTCGTGCTTTTGAACCCATTCTAGCTTGTGCTGCTGGTAGGCCTCATACCGCGCCGACAGCACTTGATCTGCGTCTACAGCAGCAAAGCAACACACCCTGCACAGCTTCAACAATGCTGCAGCTGCAGTGCTGTTGTTGCCGCTGTTTGCAGCGTCTGGTGTTTGTCGGCTGCCGCCTTTCGATTCTGAAGCTGGCTGCTGTTTGTCGGCCTCTGTGTCACAGGCTGGGCTGAGGTAGGCTGAACACAGGCACTGCAGCCTCTGCAGGACCTGCTCCATCTCACGCTGGTGGCTGAGATCAACTTGTATCACCTGCTGCTGAGCTTGCTGCTGCTGCCTCTCCTGCTGCTCCTGCTGTGCCTCCACGGCCTGTGCGTTTGCTGCGGCAAACTGCCCCACTGCTGCCTGCTCCCGCTCAACTGCCGCTGTCAACAGCTGCTGCTGCTCACGGAGCTCTGCAAGCAGCCTGTCATGAGCTGCTGCATGCTGCTGTGCCTGCTGCGCCCGCTCCTGCTGCATCACAAGCTTATCTGCTGCTAGCTGCTGTAGCAGTTCCTGCTTGTCTTGCTGCAGCCTCATCACTTGTGGTTGCAGCACTGCGAGCTGGCTAGATGCGGCCTGCAGCTGGCTGAGCGCATCCTGGTGCTCCTGCCTGCAGCGGCAACACAGCACCCAACAGAGTGTTGTTAGGCAACCTTCTGTCACAACACTTTCACATAGCATCATGAGCAGCAGACACCACGTGTTCTCAGCTGCACAGTTGCATGCTGTGCAGGGTGCATGGAATGGCTTGACAATGCACTGCTAGCTATGCGCTCACCGTAGGGTCTCAGCCTGTTCCTGCAAGCCCAGCAGCCCACCAGGCGCCACGTCAGCTAGCTGCTGCTGCAGCTGCTCCGTTGCCGCTTGCTGCTCTGCTGCAAAGAACATCAACTGCTGTGCGTTGCTGCTCACAACACGCAACTCCTCACGAAGCTCCTGCAGCTGTCGCTGTGCTGCCTGCAGCTCCCCAGTGTTGCTTTCAAGGGCTGCGGCAATATGCAGCGACAGTGCCTGAGACTGCTGCTGTTGATGCTGCTCTAACTGCACAAGCTCAGCTTGTAGCTGCTGCAGCGAGGCAGTGGCTGCTGCTGCTAGCTGCTGCTCCTGGTCCAGCAGCACTTGTTGGTGTGCTGCTTTCAGCTGCTGCAGCTGCAGCTCAGCACTCTCTTGCAGATTGCAGCGCAGATCTGCCAGCTTGCCTGCATGCTGCGCCTCCACCTGCTTCAGCTGCTGCTCATGCTTTGACCTGGCTGCTGCTGCCTCTGCTTGTGCCTGCTGCAAACTGTCTTTCAGAGCAGCCACCTCCTGGTTGGCTGCAAGCTTGACCCTGCACGTCACATGGGGCAATCCACCAACTGTGGTGTGCGTGCTCTGTCATCAAGTACTGCAAAGTACGTGGTGTGCAACATGAACTTCATAATCAGCAGACACCCCCAGCCGCACACGACGATGCACTCGCTAAAGGCAGTTGGCCAGCTCCTTGTGCAGCGCTCAAGCAGCAGCAACCCGCCCACCTGGCTAGTGCTGCTTCCTTTGCCTCCAGCTGCTTGCTCTGCCGCTGCAGCTGCTGCCTCAGCTGCTCTGCCTGGCCCTGCAGCTCCTCAGCTGCAGCCTGCGCCTGCCGTGCGTTCCTGGACTGCTGTGCCAACTTGCCAAATAGCTGCCGCTTCTCACCCTGCAGTGCTGCTAGCTGCGCCTGCAGGCTCGTAAGCTCCTGGCTGCGCTGTGCTGCAGCTGCAGCAGCCTGCACAACCGCAGGAGCAGCATGGCAAACTATCCAACGTCCAAAAGTATACGCTGTCCTGCAAGCACGCACGAGAATAGGAACAGCCAGACGACGCATGCTGCTTGCACTGCATGGCTATCTGGGCAGTGATCAGCAGCCTGTGGCATACGCAGGTTTACCAGCATCCGTTGCATAAACCAAGGCAATGAAACTGTCAGCCACCTGCCTTTGCATTTGCCTCCCCCAGCAGCTTTGCTGCTTTGTGTTCAGCTTCCTGCTGAACAGCCTGCAGCTGCTGCTTGGCTGCTGCTGCGGCTGTTGCTTCCGCCTCATCACGTGCCCTGCTGCAGGCATCAGCTGCCTTGTGCTGTACCACAGCTGCAATGGCCTGCGGGAAAAGAGAAACATGGCACCACCATCACTACTTGCGTGTCATACACAGGCTCCAAACACTCAAGCTGCTCTGGACCTGGCCGAACCAGCTTGGAACTCAACTCGATGCTCAGTTGCCAGGCCCCTGTGAGGTGTGTTCTTGTGTGCCATGCACACTTGATAAAGTGTACACACGCACACAGATTGGCGCTTCAGTTGTGAGAGGGTAGCTGGTGCCTAGTGCCTGCTGCAGCACTGCAAGGTTCCTGCAAGCATCGCTGCTCTCCTGCAGTTCACCTGAGGCGTCAGCTGGTAGTGATCCAAGGATGGTCCGTCTTCAACTTGCAGCAGTGCAGCCAGCACAGCGCGCAGCGTGGCACGTTGCACCTGCACCCAGCCATGCACAGGCAGGGAAGCATGCTCACCGGTCAGAACAACAGAGCACCAGATTCTGGAGGGCCAGGTGCACGACCTGCCATGAAGCTTAGGTGTTGAAAGATTCCCGCTCGTACCTCAACTAAGCTGTGCAGTGAGTTGTATTGGGGCGGCTGCACAATGCTGGTTGACCATGATGGCGAGCTGTCGCTGCAGATGGGTGCGCAACATCCACTGGCTGACAACTGCTGCAGCCCAGCATCACTGTAGCGCTGCTGCTGGTGCTGAGTTGTCTGTGCATTGCTGCCAAGTTTTTGCAGCTGTTGCGCCCCAGTGTCCAGAAACACAATGTCTTGCTGCAGCTGCTCCTGCGGAGTGGCAAGCGCTGCTGGCTGTGCAGTGCCAGGTCTGCTGGTGCCTGCAGGCACATGCCCGTGTACAATGAAACATGATGCCAGTGGGATGTATATGGCTTCAACACAGGTTGACAAGCACGACTGTAAGAGTCATTCTGTTGCATGTGCTCATTGCCAGCTGATAAGAATGTGAGTTGCCTTGCCAGAGAGGGCAGCGCAGCTGCTCGGACACAATGGTGTACCTGCAGCTGATGCCCTACGGCTGCTGGCTGTCCTGCCCCAACTGAGTCTCCTGGGCGGCGTGGGTGCTGCTGGGTCACCTGCAGGAGGCAGCACAGTGTCACGTACTACATGCAGTGTTGTCAGATGCAGCAGCATGTTGCAAAGATCGTGTGTGTCGGGTACAAGTGTCTCCTTGCCTGTGCTGCTCCAGTCAGCCATCCGAATGAGCTGGGCTGATTGTTGTTTAAGCTTGAGGCAAGCAGAAGTTGACTGTGCTGCAAGTACAGCAGTACCACTCAACAGCACATGTTGACTTCAACTCTGGCAACATGCTGACTCGCTGCTTTGCTCGGTCTGCTTCAATTGCGACCATCGCAGCTATGAGTTAGCTTTAGATTTGACTGAGCTGTGCAGAACCTGCTGCTCGGAGCCCCCATGCTCCGTGTTATACTGCCAGGCACTGAGAGTAAGCCTGACAACCACCGCTAGTGCCGAAACTCTCCGCCAGCAACAATCTATAAGGTTAATTATGTGTTATTCAGTAGTTGTAGCACAATTGATTGATCGCATTCGCCACAAGCGCAGTTAGGTGTCACCTACTGCTTCTGCACGCCGCACTCAGCAACACTCAACAATGGCGGACGACGATCAGCATGACATGGCAGAGGAAATCAACAAGAACAGGCAGGGAGCTGAGCAGGCGAAGGCTCTGGACTCGGTGACAGACAATGTGAGCTGCTGCTGCTGCTGTGTTGATGCACTGCTGGCAGCCAGCATGCCAGTTTGCCAATACACCAGCTACCAACAGCAGCTACACGCCTAGCTCTAAGCTTCAGCTACGCTGCTGCAGGTTCCTGAGAAGGAGCTGGATCAAAACAAGGTCAAGCAGGTGCGGGTTGGTTGTGCATGATTCAGTGATGCAGCCAAGAGTGCTGCATCATGCGTATGCGCAGCTTGCTTTGCAGATTCTTCAACATAACTATTATCCTTGTGTCTCATGCAAGTGCAGGCTATGGCAGCCTTAGCAGCAGCACAAAAAGCAGACAAGGAGGCGCAAATAAAGCGGTAAGCACAGCAGTGCTCATCACACAGGCAAGGGCCTTTGCATCGCACAGCTAACCACACCTGCTGACACAGCACCAGTTGACACCTCGTGCCACCGCCAAGCTGTCGCATCAAATATAGCACACACAATGTTACCGCATGCCCAGCACATGCAGTGATATGGCGCTGCCTCGCTGGCAGTTGTATGCAGGGCAGCTGCCTCCTCAGCACCCCAATGCAGCCACTGTGTCTATTCACTCAGCAGCTGGCACTACACTGCCTGCTCACATATCAAGCAGTGCTGCAGGAGCACCAGCACTGCCACATCTTATGTTCCGTGTGTGCTGCCTTGGCCTGGCTTTGTCTGCAGTGAAAAGGAGCTAGCAGCAGTCAAAGTAACGCAGGCAGACATCGACGTGATAGCAACAGAGGCTGAGGTGGACAAGAAGCTGGCGGAGCGGCGGCTGCGGGAACACAACGGCAGCCTGCTGGAAGCACTACGCTCGTTCTTGTGATTGCCCTGCGCAGCTGCGTCCCTGTTCAACAGCTGCATAGCACGGTTCAGGTCAGCAGCAGGCTGGCAACTGCTGGTGAATCGTTTGGATGCGTGACGTTGGCTGGTTGGGCTGGGGTGCAGGGCAGCTAGGAGATAAGATCTTGTGTGGCTGGCCACTGGTCGGTAGCAGCGCCACTTGAAGCCATCGCGCGTTGCCTGCTGCTACCTGGTCAGCCGAGCATGCTTGCACCTGGATTGTGGGCAGCGGCAGGTGGCTGCTGCAGATTTGTCAAGGTCAGCTTAGGTTAGCCGTCTAGCCAGAGATGTTCAAAAGCTTGTTGAGACTAAGTTTCGTCAGTGTAGAGCCTGCCTAATCATTGATCGTATGATACGATGAGCGTGCTTTCACATGCAGGGCAGGCAAACTGTTAGAGCCCCAGGTTGGCTCCATCACTTGCTGCGTTTCCTGGGGCTGGCAAGTTTGGTTGTGCCAGCGGGGGTTTTGCTTTGTGTTCCTGCACGGGCAACAGTGTGTGCTTCTCATGCTGTCGTACTGTATGAAAGCTGTGTAGGTCAGGGCGGTGTGTTAGCGTGGTTCTGCAGCACTGCAGTGTGGTACACTGTAGAGTTTTACTATGTTTACGCAGCACGCTGCACTGCATGTCACGGTGCGTGTGGTATCGTATGCCCTCGCTGTGACCGTGTTCTGTCAAGTATTTTTAAAGGTGAAAGCGAGTCGTGGTGATGGTGGTAAAAGGTGTACCTCTCTGCGTACTGATGATTAGTTGAACTGCACTCCCGTGTCACTCTCATGCAACCTCCACGTCCCTCCGGCGGATAGATGTGGTACCAAAACAGCCGGTACTCATTTCCTCGTCAGGGCCCATCATGAAGCCAGGTGTTCACACCAGGCCTAGGCATACAGCATGAGCAAACGCTGATAGCTGGTCGCCGACCCCCTCCTGCCTACTGAACCAAGTGTGAATTGAGTATTTGGGTTGGATATGCATGAAATTATATTTAGTTGGATATCGATTGCAGGACTGACCAAAGCGCTGTCAGCTGCGTGTCCTGGAAATGGGTTTAGCATATCTCGGCTTCAAATTGCTCTTGGCCCTTGTAGTCAGCCGTGCTTGCCTGTAGTTGCAACAAGTTACAGAGTCCATCGCTGTCTTGTAATTGCTCGAAATCACAATCACCACACCTCTCGGAGTCTGGCTTGCCGGTCCAGCAGGTTGTTGCTTCTGTTCACATAAGTTCGCCCACTGCAAGGGTTTCAGTGTGTTGAAGCATGTTCACGACTACAGTGTTGCTTGCTTGACGGTGCAGCAGCCTAGTTTCGTGTCTCTGACAGCCAGCTCCAGAGTGCCGCCCTACCCCGGAGACTTCAGCGAGCTCGACCTTGATATGGAAATTGATGGTGCAGGGTATTTGGATGCGTAACAGGTGAGTATGAGATGCTCGGCGCTGTCTGCCAAGCCAAGTGACGGAGCTGTCAGCAGCAGCGGTGTGGTTACCCTCAATCGACCGCAGCAGCAATAGACCAGCAGAATCCCACAGCAAGCTTCAAAGCACTTACCACATACTTTCGCTCACACAGGCGGGCCAGGATGTTGAGGAGGAAGGTGGTTGGTTTGCAGTCAACATTGCGGAGGATGTGTCGCGGCATGCGCCCTGCCCTGGGCTGGTGCTCAAGCGGGGCAGCCTCAACACCTTCCATGAGGTTTACTTCGCCGGGGTGGACAGCGGCTCCGCTAGGTTCTTCAGCAGCGGTAAGTGGACAGATGTGATTCCTGCTTTCACTGGCATGCTGTGAAGATGCTGCAGCTGCCGAAAATTGCAATGGGAAACGCAAGGCCACAGTGACTCATTCAAACTCATCAGACAGCCAGATTCGATAGAGAACTCAAGCAGGGCTGTGCATGCAGCAACAGCAGCATCACCTCAACAACTCCCTTGCAGTGACTGTTTGCAGTTGTAACATTCATTGGGAAGTTGCTGTCTGATACACCTGCAGCCATACCTGTAATACACCCTCATGCTGCTGCTGCTGCTGCTGCTGCTGCATTGCTCCTCTTGTAGAGCTTGGACACATTATGAAGGTGACCAAGTTCAAGGCTGGCGCCGTGCCAACAGTGTACCTGAAGCGCGCCAAGTTGAGCAAGCAAGAGGTTGACCAGCTGCCGCTGCCACAACGCTGCAAGGAGGTGCTGCTGAAGGAGCCAAAGACGCTGAGCAAGGTAGGCGTGAGAGCAGCAGATTATCCAAGAGTGCAGCACATGCTAGTATCAGGCTGCAGTAGGAATGATGACAGTTGACGTTCGCATGTCATGATAATCAATCTGCAGCAGTCTGCCAGCTGTGACGGCCATTATGTAACATTCCAGTGTGAACTTGCGGCAGTTACAGGTTGTCGCCTCCAAGACACTGGCAGGTGCACCTGTACTGCGAGTTTCGCCCCACTGGTACGCTACTGTGGTGTGACACCCATGCTGCACGTCATGCAGCTCCACTTGCTGTTCCAAATAGGCGTTCCGCTGTGTCGCACAGTTGCAGCAGTGGCGTTCAGTACTGACAGTCAATGCTTGTCGCTGGCAAGCTTTGCAGCCACTGTCAAATACATTGGCATTCCAGGGATTCAACATCGTGCTGCACTGCCTGTACACTGCTGCTGTGCCTGCAGGATGACGTTCGAAGCTTCTACTTTGACGGCCTGCCCATCCTAGACGTGCACGAGCGTGAGAGCTTCAGGGCGCCACTGTACTTCAAAACCTCAAAGCACGGCACCATCTGCGCAGGCTACATCACCCCATACCCCCTGGAGGGCTTTCGGGGCTGCCGCTTCATGGACCTGCTGAGGTTGGCTGAGGGCCGGCAGCCGCGCAACTTTGTGCTGTTTGACGACCAGATCGAGGTGGGCTGTTGTGTGTGTACACCATTGTGCGTGGTGTGTACGAGCCGCGTTTGCATGTTTAGTTCAATAAGGAACAACCACCGGCCAGACCGCGGGTCACCAGCCAAAGGGGCTTCTGTAGACGCAGGGCTTGGATGTTGGACGAGTCATTGCCTGTCATGTCGGGTGTAATGATTGAGCACCCATCTGCACGTGCGCAAACGCTTCAGTCGACAGTTGACTGAGGCCCTGTGTTGTGCACCTCTGCTGCCATGCCACCCTCCCTCCTGCAGGTGCTCAACATCCTGCGCACGACTGATCTGAAGCTGGTCAAGAAGATGTTCAGCAGGCTTGCCCCACAGGACAAGGATCTCATCAAGGCCATGCTGAGCACGCTGCCATGGCTGGCTGACTGGCACGGCCAGCGCGCTGTGAACCCCAACATCGTGGACATCGACATTTGGGGGGACGAGGAGATGGTGCTGCTGGCAGAGCCTCGGATGCGGCGCTTTGGCATGCTGGTGCTGGCAGCGACCAGCAAGCGGCGCTGTGAGGCATGCGCAGCTGAGGTGAGGCATCACTGTAGTGCACCATGAGCCATGAGTCATGATGCTATAGTTGGCAACCAGGTGTCAGCAAGCACTTAGTCTGCTATGTTTTATGTGCTCAGCTGCTGCTGCTGCTGTTGTCTGCGCCTAGCTGCTGCTGCTGCTGTTTTCTATGCTCAGCTGCTGCTGCAAGTGTTGCAATCAGTGCCTTATTGCTTGACAATGTCAACAGCCAGCCGCACTGCAAGTCAGCGTGAGCGCCACTTACAGAAGCATCTCCTGCGCACTGCTCGCATGACATCTTTAACGCTACCATTCTGCATGTGATGCTTTTCTTGCAGGATGAGGCTGACGAGCGCAGCAGCGTCAAGGGCAAGGCAGCGGCAGCGCTGCTCAACAGCACCAACAGCAGCAACCCAGCTGCCGCAGGCAGCAAGAGCAGCAGCCTCGACACCACCATGCTCAATGGTGGCAGCAGCAGCAGCCCCCACACGCCAAGCAGCCTCATCCTGGTGCCTGACGGAGCTGGCAAGTCTAGCCAGTACATGTTAGCAGCAGCAGCAGCAGCAGCATGCCCCAACCTGCAGAGCCCCCTCATCGTGGAACCCGAAGCAGTTGGCACGTCTGCTGCCATGCCCGATGCCAGCAGCATGCCTGCCCTGCCAGCAGGTCCCAGCAGCATCGGCTGCCTGCCCAGTGACACGCCACCTCTGCACCCCAAGCCTGGCCAACTCGGCGCCATGTGTGGCCTGGCTAAGGGCGGCAGCAGCCACCCAGCGCCCAACAACAGCGCTGCAGCTGCCAGCAGCATGCCTGAAGCACCCAGGAGCCGCCGCCGCACCCGCAACCAGGTGGTGTATCGCGAGGAGGAGGACTATGAGGAGTATGAGGAGGAGGAGGAAGATGCGCAGCCAGAGTATGAGGTGGAACGGATTGTGGACCACCGATTCCGCAGGGATGGCACGATGGAGTATCGTGTAAAGTGGCTGGGCTACGGCAACCAGCACATGACCTGGCAGTCTCAGGCCGAGTGTGCCAACTGCACGGAGCTCATCACGGAGTACTTTGATAGCTGCTGCTGCAGCGGCTGATGTGGTGTTGATGAGCAGAAGTGTATGCTGGTTTCACCGCTGAGCAGTAGGCGGCTGTGATAGCGGCAGCAGCGGTGGTGCACGAGTTTGGGGCAGCAGTACAGCCTAGATAGAGGTGTGTGTGATGGCAGGGGAGTAGGGCCAGGGTGGGGGCAACAGCGTGTTGGTGCCAACGAGATGCAAGCCGGGTTGGTGGTGCTTTGCAGTGTGATGGGCGGGTCGACAGGTGCACCATAGTGCAGGGGTGGGTAGGTTGGTAGAGCAGTGTGTTACAAAGTGGCGCCAGGAGTTCAGCGCCGTGCACTCAATGGCGGCGCTGCAGGGGAACTCCCATCCAACTGGCTGGTATCTGCCTGGGTTGTCCCTGCCTGTCGCGCTCTGCGCTGGTTGTGCCTCGTCGTTTTGTGCGACGCTTATCTTTTTGCGTTGTCACAATCATTCGGTCCTCATGCGAGGCAGCAGCAATCACTGCAGCCGTGAATGCTGCTGTGCTCGACTTTCAGATATGTTGTGCTGTTGCCTGCGTGTACGGAGACATACTTCATCGTCTGCCGTCCAGGCTTGCAAGCCACTGTCTGCGTTCTATAACACAGTCTGTGTGGTGTGGGTTGTTGATGTTGTGCACATACGGTTTTGGTGCACGGTACCTAGCATACCACATAGGTACCTGTCCTTCATGTGTCATACAAAAGCGGCACCCAGTATGGCCGAACAACATGGCCGTGGGTCCTGCTCGGGGCTGCTTCTATGAGCTGGCTCCGTGCTTTTTCATCTAGAAAATATTTTGTACTCCAATGTTCAGGCCGCTGGCCGCTTGTGTGTGTGGCTGTACATGGCCCTGCAGGTTTGTGCAGAGCCCTGCACAGTATGCTGCTGTGTGTGATCTGCTGCCAGCGCCGCAATTACTGGCGGTGGCTGCTGCCGCAGTTGAAGCGGTGACTGTGATTGACCCCAATAACTGCTTGTGCGATACAGAATCTTTATGCAACAGAGTCTGTTATGAATCAGCGCCTGTTGATGGCACCTCAAGGGTGAAATCCATGATGGATGCTGGTGGCTTGTTTTTCCAAAAGGGTTATCTGTGTTCTATGACTGCGCATGTACCTCGTCGCAGCTGTGCACACTAATTAGCTTATGTCTCAAGCGGCGTGGCTTGCTGCAGCAACGCTTTGTTTGCCTGGCAAGCCATCATGCTGCTTCTGGCGCAGCATTCACCAGTTGTGATTGCCATTTAAAGTGTGTCTGGTCTTTCCAGTGTGTTTTGACTTATATAGAGCTGCAGTCTTGTAGGGAATGTGTCTCGACTCTGACATGAGTGGGTTGTACCACCACCAACCAGCCGGGCCGTCCTCAGCAGTCAAGCGTCACTGCGCTGCGTCACATTATTGAACCGCTGTTGATTATTATAATGTTCATGCGCCACACTACTGAACCATTGTTGGTGTCATTGCAATATACTCTTTTGAACCGTTGTTGATGTTCATGCGCCACACTATTGAACTGTTGTTGGTGTTCAGGCGCCATGGGTGTGGCCACACCCTTGAGACGTAGTTGGCGTGGTCTTGTTCTCGTAGTTCAACTGAAAGAACCGCCCCCTGCTGGGAGAATTGAGTTTCAACTGCGATCATGAGTGGGTGTTCTGCACGTCTGTTTGCTCCTTGCTGCCTTTGTGCAGTCAGAGCCTGGTACTTCTACATACTGTGCAGTACATGTGTTCATGAAGTGGTTACTGATCAGCGGTTACAAGAGCCTGGTGTTGTGTTCAGCCCTTATGTTGGTAACAGCACTGAATTTCTATTAGGACTCACCCCTGGGGGAATATTTTACAGTTCCTGTCTCAGCATAGATGGCCCTGGCTTCATTTGTCCGTCAGCATGGGTGCTGCACTGTGCACCTGATTCATCCAAGGTTGACGCTGCTGCACCACCTTGGCTGGTTACGATCGAGCAGACAGCACCGCTCTGAATGAACTTTTGGTAGAAATGAAATGCGGATGTAACATGTTCCTGTCAGTCACGAAGCACACCAGTCGGCCATGCCCAAGAGCCAACAAGTGGCGACTGGCTGACCAGCACACAACTGCTGACAGGGTTTGTGCAGTAACTCCCAGGCTCTGTCAATGTCCAGGTATACGAACAACGAATCCTTTCAGAAAAGTACCAGGCATCAGGGGGTGCTGATGCTGTCTCTGGCTGCCCGGCCACACACCAGCTGGACACTGGTACTGAGTACCGTTGCTACCTGACAGCTCAACTTGTTATGGTCCGGCAAGACATACAGCAGCCACAATCAACATAGGGCAGTTGCTATCTTTTAGTCATGTGATTTGAAAGTATGCTTACCTGTGCTTTCGCAAACACAACGTTCCGGCGCTGGCTTTCCTTGCAGTCAGTACGCCGTGAGCAGGATGAACTGAAGTTATCATCACCTACGGCAAATAAGTGCCTTTGAGTCGCTGCAGTTGACTCGTTTCAAACCGAGCAAGCGCATCCAACATGCTGCTGCAGGTGGGCGCCTTGAGGGTGTGACAGTTCCAGTCAGCTGTGTGTAGACCGGCATGAGGAACCAGGGACACGTTGCTTACGCTTGTATCTCTCTTTTGGGTGCCACACACCTTTTGCTGCAGGCCCTGCAGCCACTCAGGCCAGCCAGTGCTGTCAACGGCAGCGGCAGCAGCATAGGCAGTGGCATCCACAAGTTAAAAAGGCAGCACGCGTTGCATCTGCAATGGCAGCCAGCCCGTGTGGCAGCAGAGGCTAGACCTTACAGTCAGACGCGGTCGACCGATGAGCTGGTTCAGCCACATGTGCCAGTTGCACACAGCAGCTTCCAGCCATCTGTTGAGGAGCAGCAGCAGCAGCAGCAGCAGCCACTTGTATGTCAGCAGCATCAACATTCAAGCGGCAGACACAAACAGCTGTCGGTAGGTGAGCAAGCACGTATGCTCACCAGCCGTATCAGTTCAGCAGGCGATGCAGCACAGCTGCTTCTAGTGCTGGGGCAGCATGAGCAGCAGCTCGACTGCATCCATGTCAGTGCAGCTGTAAAGCAAGCTTGCAGGGTGCTGCGTATGCACCTGGCAGTGCCGGCAGATGCAGCAGTAGGGGACATCCAGCAGCAGCAGCAGCAGACACCACAGGCGCAGCTGCAGTGGATGCAGCAGCTACAGCTGCAGGATGTGCAGCTGCGCCTGCAGCAGCTACAGCAGCAGCAGCAGCAGCAGCAGCAGCAACCACCTGTACAGCAGCAGCAGCATGGTGCACAAGGCCTGCATGTCAGCAACTCTCAACAGGAGCAGCAGCAGCAGCACCTGCAGTGGGTAATAGACCAGCAGCTTGCACCACATGCAATGCTGCAGCAGCAGCTGCAGCACGTGGCGTCTCAGCAAGAGCAGCACCACAACCTGCCTCCAGACAGCTGGCTGCTGCTGCTGCAGCTGTGCCAACTTATAAAGCACCACACGCCTAGCATGGCTAGCCAGCAGCTGTGCACGTGCGTCAACAGCCTCTCCCATCTACTGCTGGTGCACCCCAGCCTGCCACTGCTGGGCCTACAGCCGTATCGCTCTGCACTTCAGCAGCTCCTTCAAACTTCAGCACAGCAGCTGCAGCTCTTTGACCACAGAGGCCTCAGCGTGTTGTTACACGCTGCAGCAGCAATCGCGCGAGCGCCGCTGGGGCTGTCTCCCAGCCAGGGCTTCATGAAGCGCTGGTACAAGCGCAGCAGGGTGGTGATGCAGCAGGCCAGCCCACTGGACTTAGCAATGGCTGGCTGGGCACTTGGCCGGCTGGGGGCCTACCCGCCCAGCCAGTGGACTGCAGAGTTCCTAGTGCATAGCAAGGTGAGCTGCAATGCTGCATCCGGTTGTGCTAACTTGAGCTGGATGCTAGTTGAGTAGTTGATGGCTGAGGATGTATGCATGACATTGGAGTGGGCTGGTGTCTTATTGGTGTGTGGCATTGCACCTGCTGGGTGCATGTACGCTGCCTGGCATGGATCTGCTTGCTGATCACACAGCACACTGCGTTCAGCCTGCTGTGTTCCCAACAGGGACATGGGTGCACCCACCACCTGCACACAAACGCATGCTCTGTGTTCCCTGCTTGCTGCTGTGCAGGCTGCCATGCCTCGCCTGGGAGCACACGAGCTGCTGCTGCTACTGCTGGGGGTAGCATGCATTGAGCGCGTACCTCGCCGCAGCACAACAGCAGCAGCAGCACGCGCAGGCTGGCTTCCAGCAGCAGCGCAGCAGCTGCAGCCCCAGCTGCACAAGTTGGACCCGCAGCAGCTGAGTGGCGCTCTGCTGGCATTTGGTAAGCTGCAGTACCAACCAAGCCCTGGCTGGCTTGCAGACTACAAGCAGGCATGGGACAGGCAGCAGGGTAAGTTCAGTGCCAAGGAGCATGCGCTGGTGCTGTGGGGTGTAGGGTCACAGCCGGCTGCTGCAGCAGCAGCTGCAGTGGATGGGCAGCTGGCATGGGTACGGCAGCTGCAGGCAGCGCTGCAGCAGTCAGTGAGCAGGCCAGCAGCGGCTGTTGCGGCTGTAGCACTTTTGAAGCTGCGACAGGCAGCTCAACAGCAGCAGCAGCAGCAGCAGCAGCAGCATGGGCACGAGGCGCTGTCCTCAGCTGCTGGTCGTGCTCTGCTTCAGGGACAGCAGCAGCAGCAGCAGGATAGCCGCGCAACGCCGTTGCTGCAGCAGGGTGAGCCAGCAATCCGGCAACCCTCATCCGGTCAGGCAGCAGCAGACGCTGCAGTCGCCCAGCAGCAGCAGCAACAACAGCAGCAGCAGCAGCAACAAGAGGAGCTGCTGAGCAGCGCCTCACTGCTGCACCCAACCGACTGCGCCATGGCCGTCTATGCACTCGCACGGCTGGGCCCCCGCAGCATCGACCCTGACTTTGCAGCGTTTTGGCTGCGCCAGTCACGCAGCCAGCTGGGCAACATGAACAGCCAGGAGCTTGCGAGCTGCGTGTGGGCGTTAGGCAGGCTGGGGCTACAGCCGCCTGAGGATTGGCTGCGGCAGCACTTGCGCTGCAGTGCGCAGCTGGGGGGGTGCATGAGCCACCAGCAGCTGGCAATGCTGTTCTATGGCTGTGCACGGCTGCAGGTGAGGGCAGCAGCGTGCGGCCAGAGAAGGGTGCATTGCGGTAGGCTTTTGATGATGCTGTGGCTGGCAGCGGAGCAGCTGCATGTAGCACATGCATTGGTGCAAGGGGCGCAGTGGGTCATGCACTGCTGAGTGCCCGTCGTGCTTGTGACGCTGTCCCTTTTTGTCTGTTCGGAGCACTGGCGTGCATGCAGGGTATCTGCCCTTTGACCTTCTTGCATTGTGCCTGGCATGCGTTTTTCCAGACGCTGATGCATCATGTAAGTAACCCACACAGCATGTGTCCCCCCCCCTTGTTGCTGTCCCTGCCGCAGTACCTGCCTGACGTCCTGGTGACTGCTGAGCTGCTGATGTCAGCAGCGGAGCAGCTGCCCAGCTTCAGCGCGCACAGCCTGGCGCTGCTGCTGCACGCGCTGGGGCTGCTGCGCCTCAAGCCCAACAAGGAGTGGATGGCGCTGGCACTGGAGCAGGCGCGATACAGGTTCACGTGAGTGCAGTGTGGCTGTACTGTAGTGAGTGTGCAGAACAGTGCCAATGGGTGTCTTGCGTGCAGCATGAGAGTACACTGTGTGGTGTGGGGGCCTGGTGTCGTGCTGCGGGGTGCTGTGACTGTAGCCTACCAGAAGCAGCAAAAAAGAAGCATGGTGCGTATCTTTTTGCGTGCTTGGTGGCTCACCACTGCTCTACCTGGCACGTGCTGTGTTGCAGGCGCTTTGATGCGCAAGACTTCTGCGGGGTGCTGCTGGGGCTGTACCGCATGCGCTACCACCCGGGGCAGCGCTGGCTGGACGCGTACGCACAGGCGCTGGCGCTCAAAGTGCAGCTGCTGCCCCCGCAGCGGCACGCGCTGATCGTGGCTGTGCTGCGAGCCATGGGCTACAGCTGCAAGGGCAGGCCCTTCGCCTGGGTGCTGGATGCGGCGGCAGTGGCGGCCATGTGTGACAGGGACGGCAGCAGCAGCAACAGCAGGAGCCGCCGCCGCC
This sequence comes from Tetradesmus lagerheimii, assembly GCA_902809745.2. NCBI lineage: Eukaryota > Viridiplantae > Chlorophyta > Chlorophyceae > Sphaeropleales > Scenedesmaceae > Tetradesmus > Tetradesmus lagerheimii. Next base: position 71,140 of record CADDIJ020000784.1, read on the forward strand.
GCAGCAGCAGCAGCAGCAAGGGTAGCAGTACAGATGGTGCCAAGGCTGATGCAGCTGTGCAGTGAATACTTTGCTGGTGTGGAGCTGTACCGCTCTGTCTGATGTTGAGTGGTGGCAACCTCGATTGGTCTGGCTACAAAAGCTGGCACTCAATCCTGAGCCACGCGCGTATTTGCTGGCACAATACGTGCGTATGTTGGCAAGCATTCTGTGACGTGGTGCACACGCCTGCGGCTTAGCTGTCAACCTGTGGAGATTCAACATGTGAACACCCTGGCAGGCTGTACGCATTGACTGCAACTTGGTGTGCGTTAAATGTGTGTAACAATAGGCATAGCAATCATTGCAGCTTTAACTCCCCCAGTCCACCAGGTTACGTATTTGGGAGGCAGAAGAGCTTGGCAACCGTCTGGTGTGGTTCAGGGGCCTACATCAGCATCTGTTGCGGAACCCCTCTGAGAAGAGTGCACATAGGCTGCAGGCCAGCATCTTCGGGAAGAAAGTGTGCTATATAAGATCAGTGAGAACATACGAAAGCCGCTGTTCTTGTTGCTGGCTGAGTTGGCCAAACCTGCTCGTCATCGGACCGAACTGCAGTTGATAGGGAGGCAGCGAACTCCTCTTGGGAGTTAGGGTTAGCAACTGAACGTCTCGTTGAACACCAGTACAGCCAAGTATGCGTCGAGGCATCGGTGAAGGTTGCAGCTGAGGCAGCAGCAAGCAACCACCAGACAGGGTCCCATGCCCTCTCCTGCGGGCATGGCGCTCCCGAAAGCGACACTGACGGACCCCAGACTTGATGAGCAGCACCAGCAGCTGCCGGGAAAGTTTGATCAGCAGCAGCAACTGCAGCAGGAGCTTGCTGGCTTCATACACCCAGCTGTGCAGCATGTTTCGCAACAGTATAGCTGGGACTGTGGCCTAGCATGCGTGCTGATGGTGCTACGTGCACTAGGCTGCACCAGCTGCGACATGCAGCAGCTGCGCAGGCTGTCACAGACCACCAGCGTGTGGACTGTTGACCTGGCGCACCTGCTTGCACGCTTTGGTGCAGCAGTCACATTTTGCACCATCACCATCGGCATCAATGGTGATTATGCCAATGAATGGTTCTACATGGAGCATCTAGAGGATGACGAGCAGCGTGTGCAGCGGCTGTTTAGCCAGGCAGGGCAGCTGGGCATTCGCTTGCAGGAGTGCAGCGTACCTTTGCAGCAGCTCGTAGCAGCAGTGGCCAGTGGCAAGCAGCTTGCAATCTTGCTGGTTGACAGGCGCAAGATTGACCCCTGGCAGGCTGCAGCAGACATGGCTTGGAATTACACCACAGGTGTCACCAGTGCCACGGGGTACACAGGTCACTACATCTTGTTGGTGGGCTACGAACCGCCTACAGCAGCAGCAGCGGCTTCCACTGCAGCGACAGCAGGTGCAGCAGGCAATTGCAAGCCGGCAGGTGCCGGTGCTGCTGCTGCTGCTGCTAGACCACCAGGCAGCAGCGTGTGCACCTGCAGCAGCAACAGCAGCTGTAGCAGCCACCAAAGCAGCAGCAGCTGCATGTGCTGCTGCAATGCGGACGTGGCAGCAGCTGACAACCTGCAGCAACAGCAAGGGCAGCAATTTGCCAGCCAGCAGCAACGGGATGGCGGCATTGCAGCAGGAGCAGCAGCAGTGCCTGTCCCTAGCAGCACCGATAGCAGCCAAGACCAGGCAGCAGCAGCAGCAGCAGGGAACTTCAGCACCGCGCAGAGCAAGGCCTGTGCCAGCATGCTGGCCAATGGAGCTGCACGGCTGGGTTACTTCTGGGTGCAAGACCCTGCGCATTCGCGTGGGCCTGTGCGTATACCTGTGTCAGTAGTGGAGAGTGCGCGCAAGACGTTTGGCACAGATGAGGACATCCTGCTGGTTGATCTGCCTGCAGCCGCAGCCCCGGCACTAGCAGCGCAGGCGTGGCAGCAGCAGCAGTAGCACCACCACCACAAGCAGTGGCAGCAGCAGCAGCTACAGCGGAAGTTTTACAACCGCAAGCAGCAGGTGTAGCTGGTGTGCCAGTAACGCTGGGGATTGCAAGCTGGTTAGGGTTGGGCCCTAGGGTCGGTGCTGCATCAAGGCAAGTTCAGCAGGAGCAGGAGCAGCAACAACACCAACAGCAGCAGGGTAGGCAGCAGCAGGGGGAGCGGCAGCAGCAGGGGGAGCGGCAGCAGCAGTATGAGCAGTGCAGGTCGCACTGTGAGGGTGCTGTGCCAGGCCCGTGCAGCCGCAGTGACGGGCCTGCAGTGTACAACAGTAGTGGTAGCAGCTGCTGCAGTTGCTGCAGCAGCAGCGGCAGGGAGGGTGACACAATGCAAGATTAGGCGACTGCTGCGTGACAGGTTTATCGTGTGCTAGAAGTAGCTTCTTGGAGGCAGGCAGCTGTTTTGTACTCTTAGAATTACTGAATCGTCAGGTGGCGTACAAGCACTGCATGTTGGTGTGGACCGTACGCTCACTGTGTAGCATACTGACTTGACGAGAGTAGTCTGCTTCCTTGTGGGTAACCAGCACATGTTACAGCCTTGCATGTTCGATTGCTTCACCTGCTATAGGCTGTGTGTACTGCTAGTGTCTGGCTTGCCGTTTTTTGGCTAGCAGAAGCGTAGCGCAGCTGCTGTGTGTCGGTGCGCTGTTGTGCATGCCCCACACCTGTTCATCACGCAGCAGGATGCAGAGTTGTGGCGTTGCCATGCATGTACATGTACTTGTTCTGCCATGGCACTTGTACCCACTGTCTGTTTACGTGGCCTGTCCTTGTTTGTCCTCTACAGTGGCTGCTGCAGGGCAGCATGCTGCGCACTGCGTTGTGCTGCGTGATATCAGCTTTGCTTTGCCCTGCTGTGGTTTTGAAGCTAGAGACACGAGCGTTAGACAGACGTCTTGCAATGGTCTTCTGCGCTAGAGGTCACAGGAGACGAGTTGGATGCATTGTACCCCTGTGCGCACATGGTAAATGCTTTCAACGCCTGCGTTGCCAACTGTCTGTTACGTGGGCTTGAATGGGCCTCAATCGATCATAATGATTATGTAACGTGGTCTCCTTTGATCTGGCTAACTCGGCTGTCAGTGAGATGCTTATACTGTGGCAATATTGTCACCTGTTCGAGCCTTGGTTGCTGACTCAGCATGCATGATAAACTTGCGCAGCTTGGCATCCACGCTCTGACACATTGGCACCACTACATAGGTATCACGCTTTCTGCTTACTACGTCTGAGACAGTGACGTCTCCTAGAGGACAAGTTCACCTAAATGGAGTCAACAGGGCATGACAACTGCGGCAGCATGCCAGCCTGCCGCCGGCATTGTGCAGTGCGCACTGCATGCAGTCAGTGTCAAACACCCCACACACGCAAACCAATGTGAAGTGCATGCACCAGTGGCAAAGCACCAGCAGTGGCAAAGCACCAGCAATGCGCTGGCAGTGCAAGCACCGACTGCGTACAACACATCATCCGCAGCCTGTCAGGTGATCAGCACCGTGCAGGAAGGGATGTTCCGGCCCGGATGGCATCCATGATGGTAGACAGATACTCGTGCACGGCAACACTGAAACTGAAAGTTGGAACAGTGAAGAGAGCTGCGCCGAAAGCAGCGGCGATTGATGTAGCAGCGGCGGCGCGATGTGGTCGCCCGCACGACGTCACCGCGCCAATCGCGGCACCGCCTAGCGCAATGCACCCGGTGACTGAGTCAGCCCAGTATTAGTGCTACAGCAGCAAGCCCGCCTTGTACACCCTTATGCTGCCACTCTCAGCCTGCCCAGCAGGCCTAGCCTCCGCTGCTGCTGAGCCCTTGCCCTTGGCAGTCCTCTCCACCCCTCTTTGCGGCCAGACATCAGCCCAACCAGACAACGCCCCAGCCCTACCACCACTGCACGGGGCAGCAACACCATCGCCACAGCCGTCCCCAGAGTCGCCGCTGTGTGACGTCCTGTTGCACATTACTGTCTGCTGATAGTGCAGCGTTGGCAGCAGCGGACTGCCAGGCATGTACTGGCTGCCTGTGGGTGCCGACTGCGAAGGCCGCAAACTGTGCAATGCAGTTGAACCTGGCTGGCTATGCCCAATGACGTCACCAGCAGTGGACGGCATCATCATGCCAAACTGCTGCTGCTGCTGCTGCTGCCACTGCTGGAACTGCTGTGCCTGCATTGCCGCCCAGTACAGCTGCTGAGGGTGGCTTGGCGGCTGGCAGAAGCTTGTGGCTGCACCAGGGCCAGGGTAGCACGGCATCATGCCCATGCCGCCAGTCGCTGCTGCTCCAGGTGGGAGGTGGCCAAACCCTGCTGGGAACTGGCCTGCTTGCTGCAGGTGTACAGGCGCTGCAGCTGCCATCGCAGCAGCTGCATGCCGTCCAAACATCTGCTGCTGCTGCTGCTGCTGCTGCTGTGCCCCACCCATTTCAGGCCAAGCTACACCAGGACGCCCAAACCCAGGCGGCGCCAAGCTCCCAGGCATCTGCATGTGCTGCATTTGTTGCATATGCTGCATATGCTGACCTGCCCAGGGTCCAGCACCTGCTGGCAGCTGCATGAAGCCGCCAGCTGGCTGCTGCCACTGCTGACCAAACCAGCCAGGGGCTGCAGTCATATTTGGCGGTGCCTGAGGTTGCTGCTGCTGCTGCTTGGCTGGACTGGGGGTTCTTGCGGCTGGTTTGGTTTGCTTCAGTTCCTTGCTTGCTGGTGCTGAAGAATTGCCAGTGTTTGCAGCAGCAGCCCCAGTGTTTTGTGCCTTAGCGGCATTGCTAGATGCCTGGCCAGCTCTCCCTGCAGCACCTGGTGCTGTGTTGCTGCTGCTGCTGCCACCCGCTGGGCTTGCTGCTGCAGGACGTCTCCCAGCAACAGCTGCGGCAGCACTGCTGCCTGTGTTCGGCATGGTACGCTTGCTGGGGCTTCTGGATGACACTCCTGCTGCTGCCGCTGCTGCTGCTGCTGCGGATGCAGCTGCGGATGCATAGCTTTCTGCCATGACAGCACCGTCAGCCTCACCGCCTGGTTGCTGCTTGACGCGTGCCTGCATATCATCCAGCTGTTGCAGGGATGCCAGCAGCTCGGCCTCCTCCATTGACAGACGATGGGCCTCAGCCAAGCTGCTGGCTGCTGCTGCTGCCGCTACTGCTGCTGCTGCTGAAGCCTTACCAAGAGAGGGCTGAGGAGCCCCGGCACCTGACAGGGGCGTTGCACGACCAGATCGTGCACCTGCAGCAGTTTCAGCCGTGATTGCACGTGTCGGGTGAGTATGATCATGCATCTGGCCATACTGGCCAGCAACACTCTACCATGCAGAGTGGTGCAATGAAGAACTACTGGTTGTAGCCTGCTGCAGAACCCATCTGGTGACAGCAACAGCTCCAGACATATGCATGTAAAGCTGCAACACTGTTCACCTGGTGGCATCTTTGCTGCGGTGTCGGCCGCTGGCCGTATCTGCTGCTGCTGCTGCTTACTGCTGCTGGCCGTGGCTGTTGCCCTGGACGGCAGCGGCGACACCTTGCCGCTAGGTTGCTTTGCCTTCGCAGAGGTAGCTGCCCTGGCAGCTGCTGCTGGTGACACGGCTGCTGGAGTCGCAGACACTGAAATGGCGGCTGGAGTCGGTATGTGCAGCGCTGGCGGTCGCAGTGCTGCACCTCTGCTGTCAGTTGTGCAGCTGCTGCTGCCAGGCGCTGTGCTGCTTCCATGGGCACAACCAGACGCCACGTGCTGTGCTGTCACTGCTGCTTTGCTGGCATACTTGTTGACCGCGGCCGCTGCTGCAGCTTGCACTGCATCCCACATGGCCTGCTGCCCGCCAGCTGCAGCTGCTGCTGCAATAGCCGCCTGCCAGGACACAACTGGAGGTGCTGACGCACTGCTACCTCTTACATGCTGGCCTGTGCCTGCTGCTGCTGCTGCTGCTGTGCTGCTGACTGCCTCATCCGCCTCCAGCTCCCTTTCAAGGTGGTCAAAGTCACTGTCAAATGACTCGCACAGCTGGCTCACACCAGCAGGAGCACCACTGCCAACCCCGTAACCAGCCCTTACAACCGTCCCACCACCATGCAATGGTTTGCCAGCCTGAGATGCAGCAGCCTCGCGCACTGGCGGCAGCAATGGCAATGGCCCTGCATGCTTGCTTGCAGGAGGTGTGCCAGGAGCACTGGGTATCTCGCTGGCAGGCCTGCTGGGGGTGCTGCTGCCTGAGCTGCCTCTGCATGCACCTGCAGCCTGCAAGCCCTGCTGCGCCGCACGTTCCATGGTCCCTGATGACGTGCGCATGACATGCCTTGGGGGGCTGGGGCTGCTGTTCTGCACTGGCGGCGGACACGGCTGCGTTGCTTGTCTGCCTCTGCTGCAGGCCTGGCTGCTGCTGCTAGCAGCAGTGTTGGCAGCTACTGTCTGAGGCTTGCTTGGTCTTGGCGGGCTGCTGTGCTGCTGCTGCTGTTGCTCGCCTTGGTTCGTGTAGCTGCCAATGGCAACATGCGCCACCTGCTTAGCTGCCTTGGCTGCTTCGAGCCGCTGCGCCTCCTGCTCCTGCTGCAGCTTCCTGGCTGCAGCCTGTTTGGCAGCAGCCGCGGCAGCCTCAATGCGCTGCCGCTCAGCCTGCTCCTTCTCCAACCTCTGCCTCGCTGCCAATGCTGCTGCCAGGTAGCTGCCCTGGTTCACTGGCGCAATTGCTGCCGCAGCACCTGTGCCAGTTGCTGGCTGGCCTGCTGTATCGCTGACCCGTGCTGATCTCGCGCCTCCCTTGCCTGCGCTGGGTAGCCGTGACAGCTTGTTCAAGAAGCTGCTGCCGCTGGCAGTGCCGCTGCTCAAGCTGGCTTGGCCAGGAGGCGTCACAGGTTTACTGGATGCTGCTGCCTTGGCGCTGGCACTGTTGCTGCCTACTGCAGGCCTGCCAGGTGATGGCAGTGGGGAGGCTTGGCGGCTGCTGTTGCTGCTTGGGCTGCTGCTGATCCACTTGGATACTACTGCTGGGCGGTGGCTGGGGCTGGCACACCTGCTGCTGGCTGCAGTGCTTGTTGCCTGAGCAGCACTCTGCTGTGCTACTAGTGCTGCTTGGGCTGCCGCTGCAGCTGCAACACCAGGGTTGGGAACCGCACCACACGGCACCAGCGAAGGCTGCTGCGGCATAGGGACACTCATCAGGGCTGCTGGGGCTGGCGCAGCTGCTGGTGGCCCTGCAACAGTGCCACCTGTTGCAGCCCCAGGCTGTGCTGGGAGCAGATTCCAATGCAGCAGGGGTGACACAGCAGCTGCAGCCTGCAATGGCTGCAGATTGTTGACTGGCTGCTGGGCCATCAGCTGCAACGTCTGCTGCTGCTGCTGCTCAAGTGCAGCTAGCTGTGCTGTGTAGAGGTGCTGCTGCTGCTTCAACTGCTTCTGCTGCTGCAAGTATGCTTGGGCACCGCTGTACCCTGGCGTATCCTGTGCATGACTCGGCAGATGCATGTACTGCTGCTGTATGGTGCCCGCCGCCTGCTGCAGAGGCAGTGGTGATGCACATGGGCTGAGGTCTTGCTGCTGCTGCTGCTTGCCATGCCCAAATGAGAAGGACATGTGCATTGCAGTGCCGTTCAAGCTGCCACAGTCGTCGCCTGCTGTCTCGTTTTCTTGTGTCGTGCCAGCCGCCACACGTTGCTGGGTTGCCAGTCCATACTCTGCAGCTGCATCCCCTGCAGCATCTGTCTTGCCCCAGCTGGCAAAGCCGCCAGCATCGCCTGTCAGGGATGCCATGCAGTCGTCTGCGTAGTCAGCATGCTGCTGCTCAGGCGGCAGCTGCTGACACTGAGCCTGGTTAGATATCAGCCGTGGTGTACATGTTTGTACGGCCTCCTCTATCTGCTGCTCCGGCTGCTGTGGTTGCGGCTGCTGTGGCTGCTGCTGCTGCTGATGTCCACCACCGGCTGCGCTGGCCTGCTGAATGAGCATCCTGACCTGCTGCTCGGCAGACAGCCGGACTCCCTCTTGGCAACCCAGCAGCGGCTGAATGCTGCTGCTGCTGCTGCACGCCGTAACAGCTAACGGTTGTGCTGCTGCACGTGGAATTTCACCAGCAGCTGCCGTTTGGGTAGTCTGGCTGGCACGCAACTGCTGCTGTGCTGTGTCTCTTGTCACTGACTGCCTTGTTTCTTGCTGCACTGGATGCTGCTTTGGGCTTGAAGGCTGCTCTCCATGCTGCTGCCCTGGCTGCTTTTGCATGACAGCTGCCGCTGTCTGGTTCTGCACAGCCGCATGTAAAGCCTGCGGCTGTGACAGGCTTAGTGTGCCCATGGCTGCTGCTATGTTGCCGTGGCCCATGGCAACAAACTCTGCCTCCAAGGCTTGCCGCAGTGCTGCCAGCTGCTGCACCTCCGCCATGAGGGAGTCCAAGGTTGGGCCCTCAGCTGGCTCCTCAGCCTGTGCAGGGCTTTCACTGCCACGAACATTGCTCTGTATACAACCACCTTCCTGGCTGGGTGGCGCGGGCTCATCTGCATCACGTGCTTGTTGCTGAACCTCGTGCTGCTGCTGCTGGTGCTCCTGCTGCTGCCATGGAGACTGCTCTGGCAACACTGCATGGCTATCAAGCTCGTTGCCCTGACTTGTTGAGTACTGCTGCCATTGGCGCCGCTGCTGCTGCTGCTGCTCTGAATCCACACCTGGTGAGCAGGGCTCACTGTCCTCAGCCTGCTCCAGCTGCTGCAGCTGCTGAGCGTGCTCTGCGTACTGCATGGCGCTGTGGCTGGCAGGCACATCCAGAGCTGAGGGGCTCTGACAGGGGCACTGCTGCAGGCTGCTATGTGCAGAGCCGAGTAGGATGCTGCCAGCATTGTCGGTGCTTCTGCTGCTGCGTACTGCAGCAGCTGCAACATCCAGAAGGCAACCACCAATGCTGCATCTTGCCACACCACTGGGGAGGCGGCTGTTGCTACTGCTTTCCTCAGTACCTGGGCTACCAGCAGACTGCTGCTGCACTCCTGGGCTGCTGCAGCAGCTGGTGCTGCAGCCCTCTGCTTGAGGCAGCTGCAGCCTGCGTGGGCTTGCAGGAGTTGCTGCTGCAGAGCGCTGCTGGCTGTGCCGCACTGCTAGCATAACATCTGTGGCCCTGTGCAGCTTCTCCATTGACTCCCTCAGCGCTGATGCTGCCTGCTGTGCTGATGCTGATATGTGCTGCATGCTGCCGGCTGCGTGTGACGCCTGGCTGTCTCTCCCTGCGCAAGGCCGAGGGCTGTTGCCGCCTGACCGCACCTCTGGAAGGCCTGCGCAGTCAGACTGACTTTGGCAACCTGACGGCAGCGCCGGTGGTGCGTCCCACTGGCTGCCACCAGCTTCAGGGTGGGCTGCCTGCAGAGCCGGCTCGTCCTGCTGCTGCTGCTGTGGCTGAGCGACAGGAGCAATAGCTTGATCCCTGCCGTTTGCATCCTCTGTTGCTCCAGCATCAACTGCCACATTGCCGCTGCTGCTATGTTCTTCACTGGTGCTTTGCTGCCCAGCATCTTCCCCTGCAGCTGCAGCCTTGCCAGCAGTATCTTCTGTACCAGTCAATGCTTTCTCCAGCATATGCTGCATGCGCAAGGTCCATTTGGATGTTGGTGAAAAGGCCTGACTGGGAACTGACTGAGCTGGTGCAGCAGCTGACGCCAGCATGCCTGTGTATGCTGGTGGTGGCAGCAGAGCGATGCCTGCATGTTTCAAAACGCAAGGTATCTGTGAGATGAGAGTGCAGGCCGGCACTGCTGCCGTGGGCTTGATAAGCATCACAGACATTTTCCCGTCAACACAACGCTTTGCAGAGCTTGCAGAGCTTGCAAAGCCCTGCGCAGCTGGCGTCACCATGCCCACCTGTGTCAGCTGCGTTAGCTGCTGCACCCGCTGATGCTCCTGCCGCTGCTGCTGGCACTGCGCCGCCGCCTTTGGCCCGTAACATGCCTGGGCAGCGCATGCTGCTTGTCCCCGCTGCTGCTGCTGCCTCCTGGTGCCTCAGCAGCTCCTCAAAGCCAGCCTCAGCAGCAAGCTTCAGCTCATGCCAAGACAGCGCATCAGCCTGGTCGCTGCCCTGCACACCACAAAGCCATACAGGCATCTGCTCATTGGTAGGAAGCAGCAGCTGCACGGCTTCATCGTTCAACGTGGCGCAGTCGTATCACCGTTGTGCTGCGAAGCACCAACAACCTGCTCAGGCCAGCATAGCAGTGGTTCAACAGCTGCTGTAAATGGACACAGCGACACCATGCAAGCACAAGACAAGGTTGCCGTACCTTGCCATCTGGCGCTGTTCTGAGTGTCTCACGCTGCCGTGCAATGTACTGCTTCAGCCCTTCACTCCACTCCCTGCGCTGCCGGTCCAGCTCTGGCCTGTCCTGGCCTGCTGGTGCTACTGCTACTGCTGCAGGGGCACTTGCAGGTGGCCTCGCCGACTGCTTTGTGCTGGGTGCTGCTGCTGGCACCCGCAGTGCAGAGCCAGCACCCCTGCGCAAGATGTTCTTCTTGGGTGCTGCTGGCTGCTGTACTGGGTTACGCATGAGCTCATCCATCCGCATCCTCTCAATTCGCCTGCGCTCCAACGCTTCCTGTGCCTGCGCAGCAAGAACAGCGTGCATGGGTGACCCCAAACTGGCTCACATAGCCCTTTTGCCTCTGATTGCATGAGCACCGGCCATGCCCGGTGGGCCACCCTGCAGTTCCTCTCCTACTGGGCTGGCTATGCTGACTAGTTAGCTGCAACTGCTGACATCCTTCAAGGTCACACATCCTCCCAAGGTAGCCTGGGTTACCTTGGCTTGTTGCTCATCTGCCAGGCGCTTGCTGGCCTCCTCGTACCGCCTGCAGTACACAACAAGGGTCAGCTACATTGTGCTGGCAGGTGCTGTTTGAATGGGTTACCTGCACCTCTTCTAGAACGAGTTTGATATGCTTGCATTCTCTCAAGCTCCTGTTACTGCTCATTCACCTTCTGCGCTCTTCATTGTCCCTGATGCTCTGCTTCCAGCGCAGCTCCTGGCTTGCCCTCATTTCAGTGCACGGGCATCAGCATCAAGCCAGCACTTCGAAAATAGAATAACGTAACGTATTCAGCTGTATAACTCGATTCTGGTGCCCGCTGAGATGGGTACTGGTCAGCACCTAGCAGGAGCACGACGGACCTAGTCTGGTGACTCGTTGCCACCCTATCATGCAGCATGCTCAACTGCTCAAATTGTCGTAACTTTGAATCTTGCCATTCGGTGCTCGTACATGTCAGCGGTTTGGTAAGGTCATGATTTTTGACTGTCACATGCGTCCACATAAGTTGAACTGAGTGCTGCAGACGGACTCACTTTCCCCGGGTCGCTACCCGTATCACACCAGTTTTTCTTGCATTTCACAATTGCAAGATGCTGGCACAGCGCACCACCGCAGCCGTCTGCACTGGCTCGAAGCCCCGCGTGGCGCTGAGGTGCAGCGCACCACTGCCCAGGGGCTTGATTAGGGCCAATGTGGCTGCTCCCATTTCCACTCCTGGGCAGCCCCTGACCGACGAGCGCGGCTTCAGGCTCAATGAGGTGAGCATAGGGCGCTGAAGACGCAAGTTCGCGTACAGCGAATAGCAGCGCTGGCGTGTGTGTTTAATAGTAGCCGATGTTGCATGAAAGCCTGTTATAGCAAGCGCTAGCGCGATTGGCGTTGGCAGTTGCCCTGCACATCTCCACCAGCCAATACCCCTGGTGCAGACAGCACTGGCTGCTACTCTGCAGATGTCATGCATGTGAGGACCGATCATGCCCTAGCACCACATGTCAGACCCTAAACTCAACATTAGACTGTGCCCTACTGCTCTTGCTTGCAACCATATCCCAACCGTCCGCTGTTCGCAACTGCAGGACGGCAGCTACGACCTGAGCGCCCCTCCTCCTTTCGGCCTGGCTGACATTCGCAATGCCATCCCAGCGCACTGCTGGGTCAAGGACAGCAAGCGCAGCATGGGCTTCCTGGCCCTGGATGTGGCTATTGTGGGTGCGCTGGCGTATGGTGCCTTCGCCCTGAACGCGTGGTAGGTTCCTGTGCGGGCGCAGGAAGAGGTTGCATCAGCAGATCAACAGCTCCACCTCAAGCAAACATGTGAACTTTTTGCAGTGCGTATGCTCACACGGCCTTACAACATGTAACACAATGCCCTGCATTAGACTATGATGCGTTGCATGGCTGGGCTCTCTGATGCTTGTGGTGTGGCACAGTATTCACTTGGCATCATCTGTTGCGCAGGTGGGCATGGCCTCTGTACTGGATTGCTCAGGGCACCATGTTCTGGGCTCTGTTTGTGGTCGGCCACGACTGCGGCCACCAGAGCTTCAGCAACAACAGGGACCTGAACGACCTGGTCGGCAACATCGCACACGCCAGCATCCTGGTGCCATACCACGGCTGGCGCGTGAGCCACCGCAAGCACCACGGCAACCACGGCCACGTGGAGAACGATGAGAGCTGGCACCCAACCACCAAGACACAGATGGACTCCATGGTGAGCCAACACCCCTCAGCAGCAGCATAGAAGCAACTTGCCGCACAGCAGGTGGCTTGCAGGCACGGCAGCTTGCGCCAGCCGAGTACCGTGCTTGGCAGCAACATAGCTTCGCTGTAAAATCCATCTCCTGGTCCTGCTGGTCCTGCTCCTGACGTCATATAGTTGCTGACCGTATGCAGAACGAATCTGTGTAATGTCAAGACGCTAAGCCGTTTGTTGCTGCGTTATCCTTGCAGGAGCCCATGGGCCGCCTGGGTCGCCTCAAGTTCCCCTTCCCGCTGTTTGCCTTCCCCTTCTACCTATGGGCGCGCTCCCCAGGCAAGCAGGGCAGCCACTACGACCCCAACTGCGACCTGTTCCAGCCTAGCGAGAAGCGCATGGTGCTGACCAGCGACGCTTTCATGCTGGGCATGTTGGGCCTGCTGGCTGCATGCACCGCCAAGCTGGGCGTGCTGGCCATGTTCAACCTGTACTTCGTGCCATACTGGTGAGCCAGCAGCTGCTGGTGATAGGTTGGAGCAAGACTGAAAGAGAGTGCTCGCAGCAGCTTGCTGGTGTGGCAATTGCAGGTGCCGCGGGGTGTGACTGGCAGCATTGTCACCACCGCATGCAAGCGTATGCTCCCTGCAGGCATCGCGCGCTAGCTGCATTATTGCTGTGCTGATCATGCTGTGTGGTGGTGTGCTTGTGCTTGCAGGATCAATGTGATCTGGCTGGACGTGGTGACCTACCTGCACCACCACGGCTCCAGCAACCCAGCAGAGAAGATGCCCTGGTACAGGTGAGTACAGCAGCTGCAACTCGTGGCTGTGACTCGCAGTTGCTCATCACCTGAATCGTCCAACACAAGCACAGCAGCTGCAGTGAAACTCCCTGCTCGGTACACAAGTGTGTTGGCATACCTGGTCCAATAACATGCACCTTCTTTAATGTTCAAGCCCAGGGTGCTCACTGCTGTGTCCTTGTTGCTGCTGCTTGCAGGGGTGAGCAGTGGAGCTACCTGCGTGGTGGCCTGACCACCCTGGACAGGGACTACGGCATCTTCAACAAGATCCACCACGACATCGGCACACATGTGGTGCACCACCTGGTGCGTCAAGGCGCTGCTCTTTCGCTGCTGGGGTGCATGGTTGTCGCATATCTTAACAGTATTCAGCAGTAGCACAGCACACAGTGCAGTAGTCGCAGCAGAGTGGAGGGATCGGCAGTTTCCACCTCAAACAGCTGTGGCTGCACACAGCAACCCTCTGCCATCAAGCGCGTCGCGCTGTCCCCGTCTGACTTGCGGCTGTTCCTTTGCTGTTGCTGTGCTGTGCCTGCAGTTCCCCCAGATCCCCCACTACCACCTGGAGGAGGCGACTGAGGCAGCCAAGAAGGTGATGGGCCCATACTACAGGGAGCCAGAGAAGAGCCCAGGCCCCATCCCAACACACCTGTGGGAGCCTCTGGTGCGCTCATTCAACAACGACCACTATGTCGCAGATTCTGGCGATATCGTGTACTACCAGAAGGATGCACGTGTGTAAGCGGCTGCGCAGCGTGATTGCAGTGATTGCAGTGATTGCAGTGATTGCAGTGATTGCAGTGATTGCAGTTGCTGCTGATGATGATGCAGCACCGTGTGTACTCAGGCAGTGGTGGGCGGCCATGCCTGGGGCGCTGTGATAATGCGCCCCGCATGTAGGCTGCAGCTTCTGGGTTGATGAGGTTGCTGCAGTGCAGCACATGCTAGCGTGAAGTCGCTGGCTGCGTGTAGCACACAATTCGTGAGTGTAGGTGGACAGGTTGAGTGGAGCGAGTGGTTGAGCAGGTGTAGGCAGCACTGCCGCAACTCAACATGCAGCGGTTGCTCCATCTTGGTGCAGAAGGCGGCACATGCTTTCTCTGCAGTGCATAGATTGCTGCCAAGCAGCCGTGTGCTGGCTGTGTACTCTCTTTGGTGTTTTTGGGTTGTTGCTGCTGAGGTGTTGGTGCCCGCCTCGGGCTTTTGGTTGCCAGAGTGTTCAGTGGTTTGGTTGTTGTTTTAGGGTTGCGGGCGCTACTTGCTTGCCGGCAGTAGCTGAGAGTGTCCAGCAGTCACTGACTGTGCACATCAAGAATTCTTTAAGGGCCCTAGCTCTTGTCTGTGCAGGCTTGTGTAGGGTGGTGCTGCATATCGCGTAGTGTGGAGCAGCAGTTGGTCGCTTCAGTTCATAAGGCTTGCATTGTGTGCAGCAAGGGCGGAGTGATGCATGTTGATGTGGCGGCAGTGATGAGCACACGGCTGTTCATTCATGCTGCCAACACCCCCCCCCTTCATGTGGTTCTTTCTTATGTGGCCATCTTATGTGGCACCTGCGACCTCAGCGTGGCTGAGCCTTGGTGCCTGCACTGTTTGCACACTCTGCTGTCGACGCTGGCGGTGTGGTTATGGGACTGCAAGGTGTGATCATATATAAACCTTTCATACAGGGGTTTGATTCTCAATCAGAGTATCACATCTAGGAGGTGGATCATGCCTGCTGCAGGTCAAGTTACTGCACACGTGATTTGTGGACTGCCAGCGCGCAGCTCAGCGTCTGCTCATTTGCCAAACGCTGTATTGCAGTGAGCATGCCCACTGCATCAAGGGGTAAATAATGGCCTCGGGCTTACCCTGTTCTTGGCTTCTGTCTTGCATTCTTGGTTCAGGACTGCTGGCTTGTAGTGCAAGTTGCACATGTGATTTTCACCAGCATGACCTCTGTGCTTTGTGCAGACAGGGTGCTGCCGTATGGCCATCATCACGCTCTCAGGCTGCAGCTGGCACTGCTGCTTTCTCCATGCCAGGTTGCGTGTGCTGCCATACTTGGCCTTCATGCTAGCTGTTTAATGGCAGCGCTGCAGGTCAGCAGCTGAGGTGTTGTCTTGCATGTGGAGCTTACATTCAAGCTGTGAGAAGCCTACATTCAAGCTGAGAGACTGCAGACCAGGTTCTGTCAGAGAGGAGGATAATGTCAATGGTAACTTACCAGAAGTTCTGCATTTTCTGGAACTGTCTTTGATCAGATTTTCTGATGATGATGCACGTCGGTCTGAGGCTGATGCATGACGTCCATCGTGGAGGAAAAACCAATGACCAGCGGAAGCTTTTACCACGTCTGAGCATGTTATATTGCCGTAGCATGCTAGAGCAACCACAACCACCTTCGTGAGAAAACTGCCATGGCGTGGCATGTAGCCACTGCTTGTTTCGGAGCCATGATCCCCACACCTGCCATACACACCCAGTCCCGCAGCACTTGGCCAGCCTAGTGTCTGAGACACAAAACCAATCGCCTTCCATCGAGCACATCTACGGTCAACTTGATTATGATGGACGGCTCGTGATACAGGCACACACGCACCGCAGTGCGGCAATACAAAGCACTTACATACAAGCCATGTTGTACATTATACAGAGCCAAACACAGGCACCCCCCTCACCTCAGGCAACACACATGCGCCACATGCGGTAAGAAGTGCAGGACAAGAATCCTGCTGGCATCCAGAGTTCGGATGCCTCAGAACTTCTAGCCTTCATTCACAGCACAGCCAACCCTCAGCCCTGATCTTCAGGACACAAGTGATGCTCTCCCGCTGCTGAAGCACACGACACAGCTCGGAACCCTAAACACATGTTGTGCTCATTGGCACACAGCACAAATGTGTTGTGCCAACTAGCTCTAGTGGCTCTTGCAACTGCGACTGCTGCAGTAGGAACGCTGCTGCTGCTGAGTGTAACACAGACAGGATGCGTGACCAAAAACTTGTTAGGTGCCCATTGGCAAATGGCTATGCCAAACTCAGTACAAAGCGCAGCCAACAGCAAGTGCGCACAGCTGCCGTGTCCCTGACAGAAGGCGCTCTATGACCGTAAAACCCCTTTGTGCGCATCAAACAAACACATGTTCTTTTTGTTTCAACTGCCTGAACAAAGAGTTCATAGATGTTGCAGTGAGACGTCCCGAAAGAACTAAACATGTACGTGGTGCATACAGATGCATAAAAAAAAGCACAAGCTCAGCCTTTTGACTGTGTCCTCAAAAACACATTCATCTGGTCATGCATGCCGTGAAACCCGCCTCGAATACCAGCTACACCAGCCGAACAAACAAACAAAAGCAGGTTGCGCAGCTACCAGCCAGCAGCGCTGTTTGTGCAAGTGCGGATGGCACATTTGCAGCACAAGCCCACACTGCTGCCGTGTACACATGGTTGGTCCAACCGACTGCTGCAGCCTAAAGTAAAACCAAAACTGGGTCAGCCCTCATGGGAGCAGTACAATGACACCTGAAGTATAGTAGCACCCCCGGCCCCACAAGTACATGAACTACAGAATGCCATACATGCGTCACACCTCGTGACAGCTGCTTACATGCTGGCTTCGTCCGAGAATAGCACTTCATTCAGCACCTGCAGCAGTGGCAGCAGCATAGTAAGATAAGGCTACCAAATACAGGTGCTCAAAAAGGCTAGACACTGCCAGGTTCTAAGCCGTGGCAAGCATACAAGCATGCAAACTACAGGTACCAGTGAGCTGCATGAATCACCACATTTGACAACCAGCAGCCTGCACCCTACAGCATATGCCTTCACACGGATGCTGAACCATAGTCTGGTGTGGAAACAGGCATCCACCGCTCGGACTCACCAGTGCAACCACGACAGACATCGCGGAAATGCCAGCTGCTGTGGCAGGGTCCTGGCCGTGTGCAACGCACCAGCCCGTCACTGCAAGCGCACCCACGCCTGACGACAAGGCGTTTGTTTCGTATTTGTTGACAAAAGCTTGAAGCTGTGCCTGCAGCGAAGGTGGAGGGCTCGCGCTGCTGCTGGTGGGCTCCTCGGGCTGTGCAGCTGCTGTGACAACGAGGCTACGCTTGCTGACTTTGTGCACACGAGGAGCACACATGCGCGTATGGGGCCTTGCAGGGGCTGCCAGCTGGCTCTGGGCACGGTGGAGCATCATTCTTCTGCTCGCGTTGTACGGTGCTCTGATGCTGGTGGAGCTGAAAGGCTCCGAAGTGCCGTGTATAGCTGGCCGATGACTGGAGATGCGATAGTTGCCTGCCATGGGCCTGGAGAAGGCTATAAGCAGCTCTCGGAGAGGGTGTCGAAATAACACAGATGTAACCGATTTATGACACCGGGAAGAACAAGATAGCGGCACCAAACTCGCCAGATCAACAGCTGCGGCTCTACTCGCAGTTCTTGGGGAAGCGCTGTGGCCCAGCAGGCTGGTTATGCAGCAGGTCGCTGCTACGAGCACTTCCGTGCTCCTGCTTTCTGCAAGGGGTATAGGGACCTTGATGTTTGCACGGAGTAGGCGTTTAAACACGATATTTTTTGGTGGCTCTCTGGTTTTAAGGCTGTGACCCTTCTTCGTGCGCCCAGACAGGCGTAACTGCCTCGCGCTCGCTGCTGGCTGATCTGGCATTTACTTTAGACATGCCTTACTAAAGCATTCAGTTTGCTATATCAGTTAAAGCGTGACAACGTGACAGCGGGGGGGATCCTGGCAGTTGCAGCCCAATCCCACCACCAACCAGATCTGCAACACCCAGCACGAACTTCAAATCAGCTCTGACAGCCGCGACGCACCATTCATACAATGTAATAGTATACAACTGAGTTATATGAACCCTGGTATACTGTACAACACAGCATATGCTGCTTTGGCACCTTCCCAGCCAGGCTACACTGCTAGTAGCGCTGGCGCCAGAGCCTCTGGACTGTCAAGGTGCTGGCAGACTCGCACCACACAGGCATGCCGAGCCACACCAACATTTGTGCAATGCATGCATCTGTCATGACGATGAGCGCTGCATGGCCTCACAGAGGTCAAAGGGCTCTCCCCCGCCATGCTCTTCACGCAGAGCCATGCGCGCTGCAACCAGCTGCCGCAGCAACACCTCTAGCGAGCTCTGTCAGCAGCAGCAGCAGCAGCAGCGGTGGTGGTGGTGGCAGAAGCAGTGGCAGTGGCAGCAGCAAAAAGCAGCACGCAGTGAGAACTTGTTCTCGTGCTGCGATGTTCATCATGCTAATACCACCAGCAGCTGCCATTGGTTTTCTTTTGCAACCTGCTGCTGGCAGTGGATGACGCAGATCATGGCATCACAATAGAACAACAGTTCACCTGAGTACCAGCCTGTCTTGTATCTCCTACTGCAACTTTACAACAAAGCAACACCTTCCTGTGCAAAACTCAGCTGCACAGCTGCAGGGGTCAGGTGTCTCTGCTTGCTTTCCTGCTGGAGTGCTGCTGCTCTTACAGCTGCACACACTCCTCTCACCTGAGGTGGAGAGCTGCCGCCCTCTGCGCTGCTGCTATCAGCCGCTGCAGCAGCTGCTGCATCGCCTGCTGCCGCTGCAGCTGGTTGGCCTGCCACCTGCAGTATTGCTGCGTTGACCACGTCAGCCACCAACTCGCGCTGACTCAGCTGCAGCAGGTGCGCCAGCGGTGACTGTTCGGGGTGCTCATACGCAATCAGCGCCACCACCTCCTGCAGCCAGCATCGCAACACACAGCATGCACACCGAACGTGATGCAGGGGTAGGGTGTCTCTGCATGCCTTTCTGCTAGAGGGCTGCTGCTTTTTCACAGCATGCAGCGCTGGTGGGTTGTGATACAACCTGCAATGATTCTGCATGGAAAACCCACTGTCGACACAGCGGCTACCTGCACTGTGGTGCGGGGAACCTGCATGCCAGCGGGTGCAGCATCAGTGCCTGCGCTGTGCCGCACCTTGAGATGTGAGTCCTTATGCGCTGCACCTGGCTTCAGCCCTGCTAGCACCGTCTGCGCAAACTGCATCGCCTCAATGATGCGCGCCTCCCTGCAGCCATCAGAGACAGCATGATGGCAGCAGCTGGTCAGCACAATCCGCAAGCATCCAGTATGCCTGTTGGTGTTGCCAACACAGAGACTGAGAGCTGAAAACAGCCAATGCCACAGCGCCGTTCCCGCTGCGCGCCTTGCATGTTGTACGCCTGTTAGTCCCACTCACTTCATGCCATGCTGGCAGCAACTCTGCTCTGCTTCGGTGCCATGCAACGTCTGATGACCTGCACCGCTCACGACCCCCACCCACCTTATGAGCTCGATGAACTGCTGGCAGCTCATGTGGAACTGCACCTCGTCAGCAACAGCAGAGCCGCCCAGCAGGCCTGGGCACTGCTGCCGCAGCAGCTCCACTGCTGGCACCAGCTGCCCTGACATGATGGCGCTGCGCACGGCCTGGCGCGTGGCCAGCGTGGCTGACATGGGGTCGACCTCGTCGCCCTCACTGCGGCAGCAGCAGCAGGAGGTGGAGGAGGCAGCACAGGGTGGTATGACTGGCATGAACAGGGCACAGCAGGGAGTGTTGGCATGAGCAGGTCATGCTGCAATTACGTAGGGATTGGGCAGCTGCAGCTGTTTGGCCTCATGCAAGCAAGTTCCATGTGTGCTTCTCAGCATCTAGCATGCTGACCTGGCTTGTGTCCTGGGCGCAGCAGAGGCCGGCAACCCGCTTTCACGTGCAGAGGTACTATTGCAGCGGCCTGCAGCCACTGGGTGCTCACCACATGGGTTGTGCGATGCCCTCTGCGCCTGCTGCTGCATCAAACGCTGCCAGTGTGGCACCATAGCCGTGGAACAGCAGGTAGCTGCGCACGATCTGGTGCGCATCACTCGCAGCCACGCTCATGCTGCACAGCCAGCGCAGCACACACAGCAGGCAACATGTAAGAGCGCATGCAGCCACCTACAAGGGGTGTGGTGTGACCATTGCAACACGCCAGTTTCAAAAAGCTGCATGGCAGCACTGCCAGACACACCAGCAGATAATGGTGATGCAGCATGGCTGGACCCAACGATATTACATTGCATAGGTATAGCTCAGACTCTTGCAATCGCCGCTGCCTCATTAGGTAATGCACCAGGTGCTGCTGCTGCAGCCTCTGCTGCTGCTCACCGCTGCACTGCTGCTGCCTGCTGCTCCCGCTCCTCAGCCAGCAGCCCCTCCAGGTCAAACTTGAACGGTGACCCCCCAAAGTTGACCAGCACCTGCTCATTCTTGCTGCAGGCGCGAACGGAAGGACAGCAATAGGCAGAGCAAACACAGGATAAGAGCGTGCTCAAGTGCTCAGCAGCCACAAAGCGCCTGCAAGCAGCATAAAGGGTTGCAGGAGACCAGAAGCAGCATCACAATCGCTGCCTGGTGGAGGTCCCATGAAGGGCTGCGCAAGTATGCTTGCAGACTGTTGCTCAGATTGCAGTGTGTTTGCTGGTGGTAGCCCTGTTAGAGGTCTGGCTCACCTATGCAGCCCAACTGTCGGGTACATCTGCTGTGGTCGTACATTGCGAAATGCTGTCTTCAGCCGTGTGCCGTTCTTCCTGCAGCACCCAGCCACGAGAGCAAGCATACACACCACAGTCAGTTGAAGTGCACCCTGTGCATGCACGACAAGCATCTGCAGCTGCTGGAAGAGCACCTGGCCTGCAATGACAAACACCTGCTACACAACCAATAATTTAACTGCTGGTGACAGCCGCACTAGCAGCAAGCACCATCGCAGGTGCTGATGCTGTCGCTGACGTAGCACCTGCTGCTTACGTGAAGAAGATCTCTTGGCGCCCAAAATGCAGGCATGCGCCCACTGTGTCGCCAGTGCTGAACTTCGGCCCATACTCCTCCCCCTTTTCAGAGTGGTGAAATTTGCGGCCGTCATCACCGTGATAGCCATAGCTGCTGCTCTCCCACCTGCACAGGTGCGTCAGCCATTATTGCAAGCACATATGCCCATGCATTATGAGGAGTGCCGCAGGGAGTGAGTACAACGGCATGTGCACACGTTGAGGTCTGCAAGTGCTGCTGCAGGTGCAAGGTCAGTGACGCCACGCGCAAACTAGTGCCAAGAATGTAAGCTGATGGCGCCAGCCGGTTGTCTGTGCCGTTGGGCGTGGCTGCAGCAGTGAATGCATGCGTGCAACAGCGAATTTGAACCTGGCGGTGGCATGCCACCGCCACGACCAACTTCTGTTGCCAGGCACCCACCCAGGCTGCCGTGTCAGCTTGAAACCCTTTTCAGTAAAGCCAATTGCTATGCGGCCTAGCTCCCCCTGGTCTACCACTGTCAGCTCAAAGTAGTACAACAGCTGCTCTGTGGGCACAGCTCTGTTGCCCTGTATGCTGCCCACATCATTGTCATGTCTGCCATCGCCAACGTAGCGCAGGCTGAGCTTGTCTTTGCCTATTTCTAGTCCCGGGCCATGCTGAGCTGTGTTAAAGGCATCTGGTGCAGCAGCTGCTGCATGGGGAACTTGCACAGAGGATTGCTGGCCCAGCATGGGGCCCAAGGCAGCTTAGATGTGCACAAGACAGCCAAAGCAGTTGGGTTTGAACAGTGACAGCTCAGCAGCACAGGATCCTGGCACACTGCACGTTGCTTGCGTGTTCTTGCAGGAAGGGTGCACACTGCTTCGATGGTATTAAATTCCGTCGCTTGATTGGTTAAAAGATGATAGGACGCGGTTGCAACTTCTCACAGCGATAGTTTACGCTGCTTCTACTGTATTGGTTCGTCTTCCTGACAAAGCAACAGTTGCTGTTGTTCAGGTCAGAGGTTGCTTGTTTTGCAGCAACATTACTCGTGATCAGTGCTTTTTTGTTTAAGCCTTGTTCTTCACGTGTAATTGACGCCCTATACAGCACCTGCAGAGCTCCAACTCCTGCTCCTCAGTCACCTCTACTAAGCTGTCACCAAGCTTCACCATGTCTTTCATGCGTGGTACAGGTATGTACATTCGATGCTGCATCGTTGTTTAACATTGCCTAGCAGCCTCCCCAGGGTAGCAGGAATCCAGCATATCAGCAGCTGGCGCCTACAGCAACACTTTGCAGCAGCCATTGTATTGATCAGTCAAATACATTGCTTGATACTCTTCAGCTGCTGCCTGACAATGAATGGAAACCGTCCTGTGCAAGCGTTGCGCTTGACCGGCTGCGACCGCGCGCAGCCCTGATCAATTGAATGCCAGAGCATTTAACGTTGCAAAGGTTTGATTTATGCTACGCGTGACGTTCGCTGGGCAGGCCTGATAGTTGGCCCGCCAATACACCAGGACAGCTGGTAGGGCAACTGCTGCAGCCACCCACCTGAGCAAGAAAGGCAGGACAACTTGCAGCCAAACCCATCAGCAGCAGGCACTCGCCGGTGATACTGATATCCTTGTCCTCAATGAGCTGCTGCTGTGCTCCTGTGTGCTGTGCCTGCCACTGCGTGTGCGTTGATTCCTGCAGCCAGCCACCCATGGCACGACCTGAGCCCAGGCAGTGATGCACCAAACGTAGTCAACGCTGTGATTGAGATCCCTCGCGGCTCTAAGGTCAAGTATGAGCTGGACAAGGACACTGGCCTGCTGTACGTTGACCGCATCCTGTACTCCAGCGTGGTGTACCCGCACAACTACGGCTTCATCCCCAAGACGCTGTGTGAGGATGCAGACCCCCTGGACGTGCTGGTGCTCATGCAGGTGGGTCCATAGTTAAGGTCGTTTTGCAGATGCAGCAGACTTCTGTATACATGGTATGACCTGCAGGGATGTAACAATGCAGATGGTGCTGGCATAGCTGTGGGTGGGATAGGTGTGAGTCAGGCGTGAAGCAGCTGAAGCAGATGTGATTGCATGCTGAGGCTAGCGTCAAGCATTTGAAACATGGCTGACCCACACCTGTGCAGCTTCGATTAGTTGCCCCTCACCGAGCACGTGCCCTGCCGCTGTTCCCTTTACCTGTGCCTGCAGGAGCCTGTGGTGCCCATGTGCTTCCTGCGCGTGAGGCCCATTGGTGTGATGCAGATGCTTGACCAGGGCGAGCAGGATGACAAGCTGATCGCGGTGCACGCTGACGACCCAGAGTACAAGAGCTTCACCGACATTAGCCAGCTGCCATCACACAGGCTGGCAGAGATTAGGCGGTGAGCAGCGGAGCATGCCAACCTAGGGTAGCACTGCGGCAGGACATGTAAGATGCTGGCATGATGTTCACCATGTGCATTGCTGCAGCTCTTGATGTCAAGTAATCCAGGGATGTTTTCAATCAGCTGTTTGTGTGAAGGGGCTGTGTGTAGGTATTGATATGCCACTTTGCACATGACAAAGCCATCAGCAGCAGGTAGATGAAAGCAGGGAGGATGAGGTCACCACACTGTGTCGACGTCAGGCTTAGCACGTCCTTGTTGTGTGCTGCTGCGCAGGTTCTTCGAAGACTACAAGAAGAACGAGCACAAGGACGTGAAGGTTGACGACATCCTGGGCGCAGCTGACGCCATGAAGTGCGTCAAGGATTCACTCAACATGTACCAGGTGCGCAGCACTACAGAGCTGCAGTGGGTGTCTGAAGCTGCCTTCCCCGCTGCAGTCATGATGGTTTGCCGCTCGCTGATTGGTGGTTTTAAACCCAGTGGTCAGCAGCTTGATGTGATTGTGCACAGTAAGCACAACAATGATTGCAGCTGGGACCTGTGGCGAACTGAACAACCCACTGGCCGTTGCTTGTAATCTGCTGGTGTCTGGTGATAGGGACCTCTGCAACGCCCCTGCTGCATGTGTAACTGTGTGCCTGCAGGAGCACTATGTGCCCAGGAAGCTCAGGGTGCACTACGAATAAGTGCAGCAGCTTTTCAGCAGCGGCGGCAGCAACAAAGCAGCAGTTGTGGCCGCAGAAGCAGACGCGGCAGCGGCGCATTGGCGACAGCAGCTCTTGCACATGTGCGCATCTATGCTGCTGCGCGTGGCGCTGCAGTGTGCTGCAGTGGTGCTTGCAGTGGCGAGCTGGTCAGCAACCTCGCAATACATGTGGGGTGCTGTGTTGTGATAGGTGGCATGGGTGTGGGGCTGCCAAGCAAAGGTCAAGCGTGTCTGCAGTGTGGCGTGAAACGCTGCAACTTTGACCACGAAGATTGTTTCGCCTGTCAGGCTACATGCCACAGATGGCAGCAGTAGCGTTATGTGTTCTTATGTTGGACTGTCAAGGCCGACCTATGCTGGGACAAACCATTCTGCGTGGTCATTGCTGTGCAGTGCTTTCTGTAGCTGAACCAATTGGGTTGTTGTGAGTGGCAGGCATGTAGGTGTGTGTGCAGCAGGGTGGAGCGCATGCAAGATGGAGTGTGTGCAGCAGGCTGGCAGAGTGAGGGGTATTGCTGAATTCGCTGTTGCTGGCTCCTCAAGAGCCGTCGACTTGGTTTGCTTTTTGTGCTATATGATGTCTAATTTCCTTCGTGTACATGTTGTGTGCAGCAGCCTCACTCAGCGGCTGCGTGATCATGTAACTTTGGATCTTAACAAGTGCACCAGGCTGTGGAAACCACTTGGCTTTACATCAGCAATTATAGATCAGCGCCAGTGAGCTGAGGTCATTATCATGGCACCTATTCGTCGCGCAACATTCAGCAAAACGTGCCAGGCACGAGGCCGCCTCGAGGCCGCCGCAGCAGCAGCGTAATGGGTCACTAGCCTAGTGATGAGCCAGCTGGCATGCCTGCGCAGGTGAGTTGGCCACCACAAAGTCGCAGATGTGACCCCAGGGTGACCCCGTCAGTTTTGTTTGAGAGGTACCGGGTACCTCTCAAACAAAACTCGCGACCCGAACCGGGTGCTCGCCGGGCCCGGCAAATCTGCCAGCTGACCAGCTGCAGCCACTTATCTGGATGGGGTCCCACAGGTGAGTCACCAACGAGGTGATGCCCAGCACATGCACACACCGCAACACTCCAGATATTGGTCACGCACAGCCAACTCCTGTGGTGCAAGGCAACACCACCACTGCAGTGCATCCTTAGGCTGGGCAGCTCAACAGGCTGCGCCGCGTAATCATGTCAGCCGGAGTGGCACTCCCTGCCGGCAGCTGAGTTGGCAGGCCAGCCTGCACACTGCATCAGCTCAATGCTGCTGTTGGTCATCACTGGTGATACTGCGTTCATCAAGGGCCTAGGAGGCCTCTAATAATAATAATCAATCCTTGTAAGCCATACCTGTCGGCATCGGCAACCGCGCCTCACCCACTGGGGAGGCGGAAAGCAGACTGATTATTCTCTCTATTTTCGGTGTAAGGTAGACCACCCAGACCCTTACACCCCTTCCTAGGCAGCATGT
Organism: Tetradesmus lagerheimii; assembly: GCA_902809745.2. Taxonomy (NCBI): domain Eukaryota; kingdom Viridiplantae; phylum Chlorophyta; class Chlorophyceae; order Sphaeropleales; family Scenedesmaceae; genus Tetradesmus; species Tetradesmus lagerheimii. The sequence continues at coordinate 96,768 of CADDIJ020000784.1, forward strand.
GGGAATCACCCCATACGGTGGACTGCATACCTAGCAGGGCCGGTGTGTATATAGCCAGCAATCGACGGAGTCCTGCGGAGAGTCGCGAGGACATTAGCAGCATCCTTCCTTCGGCTTTCGCCGACTGTATCCCTGAGTCCAGAGACATACTGCTTAGGCTCAGAATCGAACCTGCAACCTTTCGGCCACTGTTCGTCCGTCATCACCACTGCGCCACGTGTTTAACGTCCCGCCGGACAGGAGGCCTCTAATGACACACGCCAACACTAGAACTGGACACAAACTTTGTTGTGGAAAGTGCTCAGCAAGTGATGGGTTTGCGTGCCCTGCCGCCGTTGCGTCATGTGGGCAACCAGCCTTTGGACGTGGATGGTTTGTGCTGGGAGGCGCCGCTGTGGGCCAATCCTCTGTTTACAGTGGTACAGTCATGGCAATGGTTTGATCAACAGCGTCAGGTGGAGGTGGGCTTGGAACAGGTGGTGCCGTGTGGCCTGCTGGAGCTCCCTAAGCTACAGTGTTTGGGTCAGGCAGTGTTGCTGTTGTCAGAACTTGAACGTGTCTGTGCCTTGCCAGGGCTTTCTGCTCAGCGCTCCGCTTATGAGCGCGAGATATGGGGCACGTGGCTGCGCAGTAGACCGCAGTATGGTGATCGGCAGCAGGCTCGGCAGCATGTGCAGCATTTGCTGTCGTTTGTGCCGTCTGTGTGGCATACTGCAGCACGCGCGCACCTGGCGGCTGCCCAAGCTGCCGGTACGAGCGTTGCACAACTATCCTCTGTTTCTCCTGTGGACATTTTGATTGCGCGCGAACAGTTGTGTGCTGATTTGGGTTGGCAGCGGCCAGGGGCAGACGGTTTTATACGTTTGGCTGATCTGCAGGTTGCTGATGCCACGAAGCTACAACGTCTTGCTGCGCTTGATGCCATTGCGCCCCGCCATGCTGCCTTTGTTACTCGGGTTAGAGCCCTGGATGCCCTGCCGATGGCAGTCAGCCTGCCTGCAGTGCAGTCGGTGTTGTCTCGTTGGTGGCAGGTGCGGGTGGCTAACGTGTACAAGGAAGCGGCGTGGCGCTTGGCTTTGGATGCATTCCCTACTGCTCAACGTATGCAGACTACTGCTGCGTGTGCAGCATGTTCTGCTGCAGGGCCTGGGGTGGAGCATCATTTTGGACATGTCCTGTTGCTATGGCGGTGCGGCGTGAGGTGGAAAGTCAACTAAGGGCGTTCAACTTGTTGCCGGCAGGTGCTGTACTGCCGTGCCGAGCTATATGGTTGGCGTGCCCCCCTCATAACGCTGTCCATCGGTTGGTGTGGGACATGGTCTGTCTTGCAGCAGTGCATGCTTTTGAGAAAGGCCGCAGGGCAGCGTGGGCTGTGTCAAGTGACCTTGGGGTACCCCAGCTGGTGGAGCAAGTGGCTGTGAGAGCAGCAGTAGGTGCTTTTTGGGATGCACTTGCGGACTTTGCTGTTACGGCTAGGGTGCCGTCACGGTATAGAAATCGGCTGCTCACACAACAGCCTTTTATTGCCTGGCATACTGTGTTGCGTGGCAATGGTTTGTGTGTGGTGCGGCGGTGATGGCCTTCTTCTCACTGTGTGTACGTGCTTTCTCTGTGAACTTCTGACACGCCAGAGCTAGCCGTCTTGCTTTGCAGGAGCTGTGAGTTGCCGTGTCGCTGCTGCAAAATGTAGTTGTGCGGCCCTTGCAGCAGCTGGCTTGTCCTCTGCTCTCTCTCCCTAGTTTGTCGCCTCAGACCGCCGCCTGCCAGGCTGTGTTGCTGCTGGTGGGTGATGTTCTGTGGATTCAGCCCGCCCGCTACACTGCATAAAGTGCAGCTTGCTGTCACTGACACTGTTTACACTAGTCCTTTGTTGCCTTTGTTTAGCATCAACACTGCGTGTGCTGTGACTGACGGCTTTGCCTGCAAGGCCATATGTCAAGTTACACACACAGAGAGACTTTCTGGGGTGAGTCTCCTTGAGTGACAGCCTGTTTTGCTGAGTCATCTGCGACGTTCCAGATTTTCGGGTGTTCGTTGCAACGTAGTTGCCTGTGCACACCGTGTAACCCCTCTTCTTCTTCAGCAAGTGATGCATGTCGTGTGTAACCCCTCTTCTTCTTTTTCAGCTCTGTGTGTCGCATTGCGTGCTGCTATGCTTGCCAGCCATGAGGGTTGCAGAAGCAGTAGCACCTTAGTTTGCATGCCACATGCAGTGTCTCCTGTCGGTCCCGCGTGCTCCTGCTTGCTGCAGTCTGGTGTGTACAGCGGTGCCTTGGTGCAATCATGCCAAACACCTATGGTAAGCAGCACCATTGTGCATCCCGCTTGCTGTTTGGACCATGCCTGCCTTCCCCTGTGCGTTTTGTGCCCTGTGCTTTGAGCACCCTGCTGCTTTTCGGGCTGCACTTCGCACATGCTGCACTGCATGTACTTGTTGGTTTATGGGGAGGTAGGGGCTGCAAGATGCCTCTGGAGTTTTACTTTGGTTGCATCTTGTGGCTTGCTATCGGGTTCTCATGATATGTGAGCTGAAAGAGGGGCAAGTGACTCGCTCTAGGGCGATAGCTTGCCCACCCCTGTAACAGACCTCTCTCTCTCTCTCTCTCTCTGGCAGTGGTTGTGTTCACAGACTTTGCCAAGGCGTACGATACAATTGATAGGTCATTGCTGTATGACGTGGCAGCAGCACTTGGCATTGGGGATGGATTTGTGGGTTGGATGCGAGTGCTACTGTCTGATACACATACATGTGCTACAGTGAATGGCTTCAGTAGCCCCTTTTACCGTTGTAATGCTGGGGTGCGCCAGGGGTGTCCCTTGGCGCCTTTGCTGTACCTGTTTGTTGGTCAAGCATTGCTTTGTTACTTGAAGCAGCGTGGCATAGGCATCGTGGCAGCTAGTCAGCAGCTTACAACGGCACAGTATGCTGATGATGCTGAGGTATTTTTGTTATCGCTTGCTGATGTTCCAACGTTTATGACATGCATGTCAGAATTTGCCAAAGCTTCTGGCCAGTGCTTGAACCCCACCAAATCATTCTTGTTGCATGTAGGGCAGCAGCCTAACCAGGCTGCAGCGCCAGATGGGGCAGCACATGCGTTGGGGGCTATGCAGGTTGTTGCAAAGGCAAAATCGTTGGGTGTGTTCTTTGATAGCATAGGCAACAGCAGCGTCGACTGGGATGGCAGGATGGAGGTGGTGCGGCATTGCATGCAGAATATCAGCCACATCTCTAAACTGTCAGCTTTTGGTAGGGCGTTCGCTGCCAATGCCTATGCGTTATCCACACTCTTGTATGCGGCCCAGTTTGCGGGCCAATTGCCTGAGGCAGTTTCAGGCAAACTTGGTACATGGACAGCAGCGCTGGTTGATGCTGGTTTGGGCCCTGATGATGATTTGAGGCGCGCCCCTGGAGTTCCTGGGGAGTGCATGGCAGCGCATCCAACGCAGGGTGGTTTTGGGTTACTGCCAGTTCATCACCATCTGCTGTCGAGGTGGGCGTGTGAAGCACTGCCTTTCCTGCAAGGGGGTACTGCTCCTTGGGTGGCAGTGGCGCGGCAGCTGTGGCCCTGTTGGGCTGCTGCTACAGATCCATGCACACGTGCCACCAGCAGCAGCCCTTGGGGGCTGCTGTTGTGTGGCAGACATCATATTTTCCCATCTGCTCCTGCGGATGTGTGCCTCCCCTCTGCATTGCGTGCACTTGCGATGGGGCTGCGGGCTCTACCGCCGCTCCGACATGTAGGTGCAGAAGCTTTGGATGTGGCAGGGTTATGCTGGCACGCACCGTTGTGGGCGAATCCTATTTTTACAGTCTCTCAGGATTGGGAGTGGTTTGCACAGCGAAGGCAAGTTGTGGTTGGTCTTGAAAGTGTGGCTGCGTTTGGCTTGCTACAGCTGCCAAAGCTGCAAACTGTTGGCCAAGCTGTGCTGCTCTCATCCGAACTGGACCGCGTGTGTGCTTTGCCTGGATTACAGGCTCAACGTGCTGCGTATGAGCGTGACATTTGGGGCCCATGGCTATGCCACAAGGTACAGTATGCTGACAGGCAGCTGGCACGTCAGCACGTGCAAGCTTTGCTTGCGTTTGTTCCCATCCAGTGGGTTGGTGCCGCACGCACACACATGGCAGCAGCTTATGCTGCTGGTGAAACTACGGCTCAGCTCGCTGCATTGACACCTGATGAGTTGTTGTTAGCGCGTGAGGCGTTGTGTGCAGATCTGGGTTGGGAGCGTCCTGGAGGGGATACCAACAGCGTAATTCGTGTGGCAGATCTTACTGTTGCTGTTGCCACTAGGATGCAACGTCTCACTGCATTAGATGCAATTGCTCCCCGTCATACTGCATACTTGAACAGTGTTAAAACATTGGATGGATTGCCTGCGAGTACCCAGCTCCCTGATGTGCAGCTGGTGTTGTCCCGCTGGTGGAAGATCAGAGTGGCTAACACTTACAAAGAGGCAGCATGGCGTCTGGCATTGAATGCATTCCCTACTGCGCAGCGTATGCACCTCACCACGGGGTGTGCAGCATGTTCAGTTGTGGGACCAGGCGTGGAGCATCACTTTTGGACCTGTCCGGTAGCTGTTGCTGTTCGACGTGAGGTGGAAAGTCAGCTTAGAGCATTTCATATGCTGGCAGCAGGGGCAACCTTGCCGTGCAGCGCTTTGTGGCTGGCTTGTGCCCCTCACATTGACATGCATCAGCTTGTCTGGGACATGGTGTGTATAGCTGCAATACACGCTTTTGATCTTGGCCGCAGAGCTGCTTGGGCGGTTTCGCACAGGCTGAGTGTGCCTGTACTAGTTGAACAAGTTGCTGTGCGCGCAGCAGTTGGTGCCTTTTGGGATGCGCTGGCAGATTTTGCTGCTACCGCTAGAGTACCTAGTCGGTGTAGGAGCCAGCTGCTCACACGTCAGCCATTTGTTGCTTGGCACACTGTCTTGCGAGGCAATGGCTTACGGGTGATTCGCAGATGATGCCATGTACAATTGTGTGTTATTGCTTGACCTGCTTTGCACCACATGTACACCTGCTCACGTGCTTGCTTTGCATGCTGTCAGCACGAGGCAGTTACGCTACCAGGCTGTTGGGTGAGTATTGACATCAGTGCATACTTGCTTCATGCTGATGACATGCAGTGCTCACAAAAACCAACACACTACTCACATTTACACATGTGCTGCCTTTCCGTCTGTATCAGCATTTTGCTGAGTCAGCGAAGCATGTTCAGCCTGCCCTCTACACTGGAAGATGTATAGACTGCTGTCACCAACACTGATTAGAATACTGCATTCATGCCCGAAGATTCTCAGAGTGCAGCCAAATTACGTGTCGTAAGGAAGACGGTTATGCTAGCATAACCAATGTCATACCCTACGCACAGAGGTTTTTCTGGGGTTAAGACCTCAGAGTGACAGCCCGAGCTGAGCTGCTTGCAGCTTCCTATTTTACCAGGTGTCTGTGGTGGCGTATGCCGCATGAACACACCTTGTAACCCCTCTATCTATCTAGCAAGTGATTCCTATTTTACCAGGTGTCTGTGGTGGCGTATGCCGCATGAACACACCGTGTAACCCCTCTATCTATCTATCTATCTATCTATCTATCTATCTATCTATCTATCTATCTATCTATCTATCTATCTATCTATCTATCTATCTATCTATCTATCTATCTATCTATCTATCTATCTATCTATCTATCTATCTATCTATCTATCTATCTATCTATCTATCTATCTATCTATCTATCTATCTATCTATCTATCTATCTATCTATCTATCTATCTATCTATCTATCTATCTATCTATCTATCTATCTATCTATCTATCTATCTATCTATCTATCTATCTATCTATCTATCTATCTATCTATCTATCTATCAGCAAGTGATTGAACAACAGAACCAGCAAGTGCCAGCATTGTGGTATATCAAGCAGTGGGTGCTCAAATGTGATCGCAACATGCAGTAGGGAGGGGATCCCTCAAGCATTGTCTCTGGAACGCCCTGGACCGACGTCTGCTGATCACAGGCATGGGAGACACAGCCATGCGCTGCACGCAGACTGGCAAACTGTTGTCAATATGCGTGTTTCAACGCATGGAACTGTGACGTGTCACAATGATAACACATCATGCGTTTGGGACGTTTGAGGCGCCCACCAGCGATGTCATACCATGTGCAATGCACATGAAGTCTAGTAACATCATTATCACACTGTGATAGTTGGCAGCTATGATAGCTTGCTGGCAGCAACCGTAACGCGGCACGGTAGCAACTGCTGGCCATTTATTCACACACGGAGGACAGCACTGGCTGTGAGTTGTCTGCTGTGACGCAGTGCACAAGCCAAGCAATACAAGGTCCGATACCTGAACATCTGACGTCATCAATACCGCAGCGGCTGCTGCAACAACCACAGTTCTTGTTGACTGATCCCTGTACCCCGCTGTGCTTTCACAGAACACAAACACAAGCAACAAGAGAGGGCGGGTGCGCCACGAGGTTTGCGATGCTGGTTTGACTTGGACTGCAGCATTCATTTCTCAGCCAGTTGCAAAAAGCAAAACGTGAGAAACAAGCTTGAGTTTCATGTATGGCCATGGTACAGTCATTGACTCACGGGACCAGCAGTGTTGTGGCACAGCCTTCTGTCAGCTGCAGGTACAAAGGTCGATGCAGGATGCTGGCGCTGCTGCTGGTCCTGCTATTGAATCTGCCCTAACTCCTCGACAGCCCCCACCAAAGACTACACTACAAAACTGAATCCAAAGGTAAAGAACATATTCAATCACTTTCGTGACACCTGTAACAAGGCATACCCGCACACACAACATCTTGCAATTGCACATGGTCACCATCACGCATCACCTATGCTGCACGCACTCAGGCTAGTGCCTGGGCTGCTGGCGCTGCTGCCTGCGCTGGCCGCACTGCTGCCAGCACTGACTCTGCTGCCGGACCCGCTCCTGCCGGCCACCCAGTGTGCGCGCTGCGTGGTCTCCAGCTCCTTGTCATCATGGCTGCCTTTGGTGGCCGCGTGGTGCTGCGTGTGCATGCCGCGCAGCACGATGAACTTGAGGTGCCCGTCACCACTGTTCCACACACGCGGCTGGCAGCGCTCCTGCAGTGGCAGCCAGGGCGAGGAAAGCAGCAGAACCAGCCGTTGGTTACAGCGCTGCTGCGGACAAGCCCTCTAAATGCGTGCAGGCCGCTGTGCAGCAACTGCCAAGCGCACGGTGCACACTGAAGTCTGCTGCCACGGCAGCCAGTCATCCCATGTAGCAGTGCTGCACAACTGCCCCTCCCCGTCACGTGCATGTCTTCACCCCATCACGCCGCTGAAACGACAGCCCGGCTGCAGTGTTGCCAGGAAGCGCACCTCCATGCCCACTGGGTCCACCACTGTGTTGAGTGGCTCATCCAGGTGGTCTGGTATCGCGTAGTAGCCCAGCAGCACGTCGCCAACCTCCTGGCAGCGCGCCACCAGCTGCCAGAAGTTGATGGCCTCGTGCAGGCCCGCGTATGCTGATGAGTCGACGATGGTCAGCTGCGCATCCTCGCCCAGCCTCGTCACAGGGTACAGCATCAGCGGGTTGACAGCAATCTGCAGGCAGAATGGTGAAGATGCCAACACTGGTTGATGTTGATCCAGCTTAAGATTCAGGCATCTGATAAACAAGTATAAGTAGAGTAGGTGATAAGGAGCGCCGCATGATGCAGAAACCACTGCAGACTGCAAGCAGGGCTGCTGCTGGCGCGCACCTGTGCCAGCGTCTTTGCGGAGAAGCTGTTGAGGTTGACGCTGATGCCCAGCGGCAGCCTGTTGCGGTCCTCAAAGCGCGTCAGGCCCTCAGTGGCCACCTTCTGGCAGATGATGTCTGCAGCACGCACGGCAGCCACAGCAGGGCGATGAAGGAGTCAGCAACTACAAACACCAGACTATGCCCACCGCAACAGCTACCAGCACGGCTCGTTGTCATAGCAAAGGGCTGCTGCATGCGTTTGGTCAGAGCACAGCTGCAATGGCAGTTGGGGCTGTTAAGCAGCACACCAACCACACTCTTCTGTTTTGTTTGCAGCCTGTTGCTGTCATTCTGGTTGCCTCTCAACCATCACTCACTGATGGGCGGCAGCCGGCTGTCCTCCAGCAGCTTGCGCACGTTGAGCTGCGTGACCATCACCAGCGAGTCCAGCCGCAGCACGCTGGGCTCGTCCAGGCTGTCGATGCCGTTGCCGTCATAGCTGTCAGGGTCCACCCACAGCTCGTCACACAGCACCAGGGCGCAGCGGAAGGTGGACATGTCCAGCTTGGCAGCCAGCGAGCTGCGCTGCAGCGGGTTGGCGTTCACGTGGTGCACCTGGCAAGCAGCAAGCAGCAGCGCAGCAGTGCAGCAGTGGGGCAGTCAAGCATCACACAAGGCGGCTCCTCGCCAAGCACCTGGTGATACAGCTGCCAGTGTGTTGTTTGGATCTTGCAGCAGGTATCTGTGTTCCCGCCTGCTGGTCATTGTCATGTCAGGCACTTCGCTGCATACTAGACAGTCATGAAACAAACACAAATTGTGTAGCCAACAGCAGCGCACCTTAATGTAGTCCAGGTTTGTGTTCTGCAGCACTGCCCCTAGCGTGTCGTCAGGATTGTGCGTGTTGACAAACACCACCTCACTGCCAGCGGGCAGCGGGCTGAGCCCATGGTCCAGCTCCTTGATCAGGTCAGCCATGAGGCACTTGGGGCCCCAGCCCAGCACCAGCACACGCTCAGGACCTTCGTCAACCTGGGCAACGGCACCAACATTCAGCACGCAAGGATTGTTACATGGATTGTTGCGCCTGGAAACTCGCCCGTGTGGGGGCATGAGTTGATGCTGCTGACATGGTGATACACACTTGCCGCTGGTGCATGCTGGAACCACCATTCATCATCTCGCAGCATGCATTTGCTGGCTGCAGACCCATGTGCACGCGCACCTGCAGGTACTCTGACGGCACCATCAGGGTCGCCTGCGCTGCTGCAAACGCCTCAGCCAGCGCGTCAGTAGCTGGCGCAACAGGCATGACTGGCAACCCTACCCTGCTGCTGCTGCTGCTGCCCAGCCCGCTGTTTGCAGCCCCGCCTTGCGGCCTGCTGCTGATGCCTGGCATGCTGAAGTTCGGCCACAACGCTCCGCTGAGCTTGTGTGGTGCGCGCACTCCAGATAGAACAGGCCAGTCTGTTGTGCGTAGGCCCAGCGGCGTGTTGCGGCCGGCGCTGCTATTGCTGGCAACATCGCTGAGTCCTGAGCCAGGCCACTGGCATACGGGCCCGCTGACGTTGTCCAGCCACCGCACTTGTGTAGCAGCGCTGCGGCTTGAGCCAGCATAAGTGGGAGCCGCCGCAGCCGCAGCCGCAGCTGGCGCCGCTGCCACGGCTGTTCTGCTCTTGCCCATGGCATGGCTGGCAGTCAACGAGCTGCTAGCTGCCACCAGCGGTGACATACTCACAATGTTGTTCTGCAGCTGCGGTACTTGGCTGTTGCTGCTGCTGCTGCTGCTGTCGCTGCCTGCCTCGACTTGCCGCCTCAGCGCCTCAACCTGGCTCAACCCCACCTTGCTCCAGTCCTCCATTGCTGGCAGCCACTCATGGCTCAAGCTGGCATGCTCGCCAGCGCTTGATGCTGTTGGCGCTAGCTGCGCAGTGCCTTGCAGCGCCTTGCCTGGCTGCTGCCGTGCCCAGTGCAGCACCGTGTTGCTGTAGCTGTGCAGCATCTCGGCCATGTTGGGCGGCTGTGCCAGCGGGTGGTAGGCGTGGCTGCGGATGGCGGTGGGCCTGCAGATGACCAGCGCCTGGGACCCCAGCACAACATAGTCCTTGGAGGGGGCCATCCTGCAGTCACGCGGTGCGACAAAGCCGCGGCCATTGTTGACTGCGACAGCAGCTACAGCAGCACAGTACCAGCCAATGCTATCCAACTGTCTGCTGTCTGTGACAAGGCAGCTGTCTTTGCTGTTGTCCCTGTGGCTGCCTCACCTGGCCTTGCCGCTGATCCTGTCCACTAGGCCCATCACGATGCCGTCAGGGAACAGGTACGCCAGCTCACCAAAGCGGTGGCCAACCACTGCACAACAGCACAACAGCGTGTCGTCATGTCAGCACACCTGCTCATACTGACATCACAGGTCAAACTTAATCAGTAACACCTCTGAAAAGATGCACAGCTGGTATGCGCGCACATGCAGGGTGTTGAGGCTGGCAGACATCGACAGCTGCTGTCCCACTCACGGTGTGGGTAGTAGTGCATGAAGATGCTGACCCTGTTCTCAAAGTTGAACAGCTGCTGGCTGACGATGCTGATCACGGGACGCTTCACCATCTTGGCAAGCTGCAGCAGGGACACAGCCAGCAAAGCGACAGGCAAGAGTTCAAGCAAAGCCGTACCCAGGAAAGCCTTGCTGCTACTCATAGGCTGTCCGCAAAGATCATGCATGCTGATCATACCGGCTACACTTTTGCTGCACATCACACGTAGAGGTGTCGTTCAGCTTACCCGCTGTGCATTCAACTGGCTGGTGGGCAGTGCCACCGTCCTGTTGCTGCAGGCGTACTTCAGCAGCGGCAGCGCATTGCTGGTCTTCAGCTCCACCACCACCTGCCTGCCCACCACAGACATGTCTAGCATCTGGCTGCCGCTGGTGGCTGCCTCGTCATACGGGGACAGTGCGGGTGCGGGTGCATCGCTGCTGCCTCTGCTGCACCGCCTGCTGCCACCGCTGCTGCTGGTGCTGGTGCCGCTTTGGGTCTGGGCAAAGGCAGCATCCCGCTCTGCTGAGCACTCCATGTCCAGCTCATCCAGCAGAATGGCACACCTGCGCACAGTAGGAAAATTGTGTTGGCAGAAGCAGGCCAGTCATATGACTGGCATCACATGCATGTGATGTTGTACACAAATGCTTTATCTACCAGTTCCGTGCTAGCCTTGCCAGCACGGCAGGAGTGCCTGCCAGTGTCAGGTGAAGATATGTGCGGTTGCTGCAGGAATGGCAGGTCTGCTGTTGCACCATAGCACACATGGCTGCATGAGTACACTTGCCTGACGGCTTGTGCGTCTGCTTCTGCTGCATTTCTGCTCTGGTCACTGACTATGACGGTTGATGCTGCGCGGTTGGCGCCAACCATCTTCAGGTCTGCAGCAGCAGCAGGTGACAAGGAAGCACCTGTCGACTGCAGTTCCTCTGCACTGCACCAGCGCCCACCGCACATGTGACTAGCACAATGCCACAAGCCCCATTCTGGCACGTTGCTGCATCACCCTTCAGCATGCTAGTTCACAGCAACCCAAACCAGCTCTCGCTGACGATGCTGCACCAGAGCTGCATGCATTCATCGCTTTGCATGCACAGCTGCAGCAGGCTGGCCATCGCCTTCTCTCCTCTCGCTCTGCGCACCTGACGGCACCAGCGGCGAGCCCTGCCTGAAGATGAGCCGCGTGCCGTAGCGCTTGGCGGCAGGCAGGCAGCGCCAGAAGATGCCCTCCATCTCCAGCTTGCTGCGCTGAGTCAGCACCACCACCTGACGCCAGCAGCAGCAGCAGCACACCTCTGCCGGTGTCAGTGTCAGCGCTCTGCTTTGCTGGTGTCAAGCTAGTCCCAGTGCGCTGGACTGCATCTGCACACGCACAGCACTATTGCATGCTGCACCAAGTGGCTTGTTCAGGCTCCCTCTGCTGCAATTCCTTTGATGCTGCTGCTGAAAGCTGGGGCTGCTGCTGGTGCGCACCTTGGTGCCTCCCTCTGGCGCGTACGCCACGCAGATCTGCTGCAGGATCTTGCGCACCACCTCCAGGTCACGCTGGCTCACACACCACCCCAGGATGAGGTGCTGCAGCAACACAACAACAAGAAAGCATGCACGTGTCAGTGTTATTGTGTCCTTCCTGGCAAATCTGCATCATGCAGCATATGCACAACGACATCCTGCCACAGCCGCACATGCACAGAATGACTCATATACATCATGCACCGCCGGTTGCTGCTGCTGGCACTCCTCATTGTACCACTCACGTGGGCTGCCTCGTAGACCCTGCTGCCGCGCTTCACGTTGGCCTCCATGCCCTCCAGCACCACCTGCTCCACCAGCGCCAGCACCAGCGCAAACGCACACAGCCCCACCATGGCCGTCACCACCGCAAACGCCTGCTGCCCCACAGGTGACTCCGGCCCAGGGAACTCCTGGCCAAACACCCACTGGCAGACCTGCAGCAGGACGTGGCATAGTAACAAAGCATTCATGCGCTTGTTAGCAACTGTGAGGCCTGCAACTGCACATGTACGAGAAAGTGTCGTCCTGCAAGCATTGTGCTGCAAGCATACCAGCAGCGATTGCTGCTCAACAGCGTTGTGGTGTATCTCTGCTGCTGCTTGCAGCACCTCTGCTGCGCCCAAGGCCCCAACCCTGCAGGCTGTACTTGCCTGGTACACGTCGTTCCAGAGGCCTCCTGTGCCCCGCTCAGCCGCATCGTCAATCACCCAGCGGTTCGTGCAGCTGCCCAACATCACAAATGAGAAGAACAGCGTGAAGATGAGCAGCAGGTCCTTGGCGGTGTTGTCCTGGCGCCAGTTGAAGTAGTTGTACAGCAGGTGGCCCCACTTGTCCTGCAAGCAGCCGCTGACCTGCTGCCAGCGCTGCAGTAGGCGTGTCACAAGCGCTGTGAGGCCTGCTGCTTGCTGCTGCTGGTTGTGCTGCCCAAACTGCTGTGGTGGTGCTGGTGGTGGCAGCGGGGAGAGCACGGCTCGGCCTCGGTGTGGCCCGACACGAAGCTTGTCACCAAACCTCAGCCTTTGGCGGCTGCAGGAGCGAGGAATTGTGAGCAAGGCAGCAGAGGTTGTTGCTGTGTAGGTCCCACCAGGCTGCCGCAAGGTGCACATGCCGATGCGTCCCATGATGACAGGTGCTGCTGAGAACACTCCACTGCAGTGTGTCAATGTGCTCAGCTGCTACTAGTATAGCCAGAACAATATTTGAATAGTATCAAAGCACATGCAGTGAGGCTGCCTGGAGCGTGAGCAGCTGCTGCACCCTGCAGTACGATGCTGTGCAGTACAGTAGTCAGGCTGCCACACCTGAGGTCCTCATAAGTCTCTCCAGGCTTCTGCTTTTGAGGGGCAATAGCTGTTACTGTTACGGCCCTGTTGCGGCACCATGCACAACAAACAGGCCGCGATGCAGCCACGGCAAGCCTTCTGGGCAAGACAGACATGCCAGCATGCCTGCTGGGGTTAGCCAGGCACTTCAGCATCTCTGCTGCTGCTTGCCCAGGGCCCCTGCCCCGAACCAGTTGCTGATGGTAAAACTGCACTGATGAGCTTGTTATGCTGCTGTCATGCGCTGAAGTTTGCGCGCCAGTGTCAGGTACAAGTTTGCGAGGTTCCCACTGGTACTCCAGATGGTATTGTAATGTAAACAAACAATCACGTAAACTCACTACAACGTTATAACTGTCCCTTTCTGGCCTCCGCCCGGCGAAGTATGACAGTGGGGTTCGAGAAGTGAGTAACACAACTGCCACGCCCATTCGCGTGTATGCACTGTATGCCTTGACACAAGCTTAATTAGTGCCAACACTTAGACTGCATCCGAGGGCAGCGGCACCACATTCAGCTTGTCTCACCTAGCCACCTACTGCATTCACCTGCCTGTCACTGCCTCACAAGCCTGGCACCTGCCTTACAAAGGTTCCTTAAGATCTGTGACCACTAGCACACTTGACCTCAAGACACACTCGTACAACAGTCACCATGCCTACAGGATCGTCTCATATCAATGCCACCATGGCTGGCCTGTGTGCTGCTGGCGGAGTAATGGGCTACGTTAAGGCGCGCAGCATGCCGTCAGTGAGTGCCATGCCGCCTGCGCTTCAGTTGTGGGATCAAAAGCAGTGCGCATATGTATGTCGTGTTCTTCGTAGGCAGCACGATCTGTTGGCAGCATGCATGCTGTGCAGGTGGCACCACTGCAGCAGCTGCGGTCGCTTAGTCATGCATATCCTACTGCTGTACTGTGCACAGCAATACATCCCTGCTCCTCAGCGATCTGCAAATCAGCTTTTAGTATTCAGTTGTTGACTGCCATGTTCAGCCCCCTGTTTTGCCATCACTGTCATTGTGTGTCGCGTTGCTGTGCTGTGCAGCTGGTTGCAGGCGCAGTGTTTGGAGCAGCATATGGTGCCTCAGCCTACCTCATCAACGTGAGTAACTGCTCATGCTGGCAGCTGCAATTGTTCATAGATAATCGGCAGACCGCTACTGGCGTACAACCAATCGCAATGCACGTATGCTAGTTGTACTGAATGGGCTGCATGCCAGGTTGTCACACATCAACGCCATCCCTTAGCCGCCCTTCTGATAACAAGATGCTGTCCCCTACCTGTGCTGCCGTGCAGTCTGGTGACCCAGCCACAGGTCACATGTGCGGCTTGGTCAGCAGCATTATGTTGACAGGTGAGGGTGCATCCTGTCCGCCTGTTGGTGACCGCCACTTGTATGGATAGCACCCAGCTTCACAGCAGCATGAACAGGCACCCGCAGAAGCATCTGCATGTGTGGTCGTTGTTGAGGATGGTATGCTGCGCATCATGCGTGGACTGGCAGGGCAGCAACAGCAGTGTGCACACCTTGACAGGCACAACAGGCAACGGTCATGCAGCCGGGCGCAGCACACGGCATGTATAACTGCATGTGAGTGTGCCGCAGCATGTGAGTGTGCCGCAGCATGTGAGTGTGCCGCAGCATGTGAGTGTGCAGCAGCATGTGGGTGTGCCCCTGCAGGATTTTCAGAGCTTGCTTCATCCCAATTAGTTGAACATGCTGCTGCTGGTGGGTTATTTTGTCGTAGGCGCCATGGGCATGCGCTTTGCCAAGACGGGCAAGGTGATGCCTGCTGGCGTGATGGCTGCTGCTGGCGCTGTGGGCAGCATATACAACTTCCAGAAGCACCAAGAGTGGACCAGCTGAGAGTGATCCAGGTTGCGGGCAGATATGCACCAGTAGCTAGCTGTAATGAGCCAGGATTGTACACAAAGTAGGTGCAATGGGTGTGGAGTAGATGAGGGGTGGGAGTGCTGGCCACCGTGGATCAGCTGTGCAGCACCTAGTGCACTGCTGAGTCGTTTCTTGTCGTGGCGCAATTTGCCACCATGGCTTCCATCACAAAGTTGCGTGACTGGTGTGGCGTAGCTGTGCTGCAGCACCTTGCGTCTGCCTGTGGCGCCAGCCGACTTGTTTCATGCAACTGTCACATAATTGTGTGCCAGAGGGCGCACCTATAAGCGAAGGCGTGCTTGCGCTCGCCAGGTTGGCATGCAAGCTTACTTGATGTCTGTTGGAAACTTGCGATTGTTGGTTGGCCCAGTACTGTGGCTGGCAGCAAGGCAAGTTGATCATGCTCTGCACCGTCATTTCATCAGCAGGTCGTGCAGTGCCTTTGGGCTACTTGCCAGACCCAGCCGTGCAATACTGCACAGCCACCTCAACTAGCTGGCTTTTAGGGATGGTTCCGAATCTGTTTCCGGTTGGGACCGCGATGCATGTAATATGAACTTCTGCATCAGTGCTATGTGATGCTGTTGCTTAATCAAGCCTGGTGGTGACTGCGTAGATGTTAACGTGACATGAATCCACATATGCGGCAGTTCTTGAGCCTTGATGACGTACAATGGCATACCAATCACAGGCTTACCAGAGGATGATCGATTGCAGGGGTGTCGTCTGGCGTCTTATGGTGTGTGGCGCTAGCACGGCGAGGTTAAACATGTCATGATAAAGCAACCTCTGTTACAAGTAGTACACTAGGCGCAGTCCTGTCTGGAACCTTGGACCAGTCCTGCCATGGGCTCCTGCCCCCACAAACAATGCAGTGCTGCGTAATAAAGCTTGAGGTGCCTGTGTCAACACCCTGAGGTCGCTATCCACAAAGATAGCATACAGGGCACGGGCACTGGTATGCAAGCACGACCTGGCATGCGTAGTAGAGGACAGTGTCGGTGGCTGGCAAAACAAGCACGTCCGGCCACCCGCAAAACCAGTGCAGTCAAAACATCATGCTACGTCATCATCATCATCATAATCAAATTACCAGATCAAGCCATAGCATCAACGCCATCGGCCCCGCGCCCCCCCGGGGCGGAAGAAACATCATGCTACGTGACCTTCTGTTGTTTGATTTTCTTGCTGTACCTCTGTCAAGTCGAGCTGCATCCCGTGCACACATTTACGGCAGTGGCCGCTGATGCAATGCAGCTCACAGCTTCCCTGAAACAAACTCGGCTCCATCTCACAAATAGTATGATAACAAACAACACTCACCGAAGCACAACTGTTCGGACAGCTAAGGCACTGCTGGTGATCGCACACGTGGTCACACCAACAACCCACATGCTGCCCTGTCCAGCGTGCTATCCTGGACTATGTGTGCCTCAATGCACACTTGCACGCCACCTCCCTCATATCACAACCCACGTCACTGCACGTACAGCTTGTCACATGCTGCAGCGCCTCCAACTGTGCATGGCATGTTGCATGCCATGTGTACTGAACATGTAGTGCATGCTCTACGCGTAGTATACGTATAAGCGTGCTGGTAGCACAGGCCTGGGGCCTGTGGCCAGCACCACCCAGCTAACTCCAACTTCAACACGCCTACAACACACGCTAGACATGCAAGATGTAGTCAAGCACTGAACGAATAGGCAACCGCCCCTGCAGCCGACACATGTTGCCCATTACACCACTCTGTGGACTGACACGCCAACGGCTGTGTCGAGCATCACAGCGCAGAGGTTGGACGACAATGACAGCTGCAGGTGCAGTCGCCTGGCCTAAGCTCTTGTGCGTGCCAAATGCACAACACGAACAACTCAAAACAACACGGTAGACCTACTGCACCAAAACTGGCAGGAGCTTGCGGCTGGGCAGTACAAGACACGGCGGCTGCAACAGCCATGAAGTTGGCTCAACAGCAGCACACCTCTCTCTTGCCTGCACCGCCGTCACCCCATTGTTTCAACACGCACAACACAGGTTGATGCATGCACGCCAACCTGGCAGCTTACTGCGGACATGTACAGTCCGTGCTGCTCTGTTGGACAGAACAAACGTAAGTAACACATTGCAACCACCCTGGGCTAAGCGGCCACGCCAGATGCAAGTCAGTTGCCACACATGCCACACCCGGGCATCCACACAACACAACTGGCATGCATCTGCCGGAACTGTAGCAGGTGTCTCACTGTAATAGCCGCTGGCATAGGTGTTTATGGGTCAGATGGGCCTGCCAACATGCATTCTCTCTACCCCATGCTCCAGCTGACTGGACTCCGCTGCATGCAGGCAACTGTAGAAGAGCAGATGCGACTGACATGCTGTGTGGCATGCACGCAGCCGCACAAATGCGACACGTGGCAAACAGGCGTCAACCATTTTTCGCCTTGACTATGGCCAGTGACAATGACACCAACATGTCTGTGATGCAGCATGCACATGCAGATGCCAGGCGCCTGTCCTGCAAGCATCACTGCATGCACAAAAAGTTGGCCAGCCGTCCGCACGGTTGGTCATGTGTGATGCCTATACACCATTTCACAAGACCATCACATCAGCCAGCCAACCAGGGCCAGCCATGATCAATTTGCTAGCTCTATGCTACCACAACAACCCACCTACCACACAGCCAGCAAAAGTAACAACAGCTTGGTAACAAAGCTAGCCGATCAGGAAACATTGATCACGAGCTGTCTTGAAGCCCGTTCAATGCGCTGTAGGCGGCCCACTGAGTTTCTCTCTGAGTTAATTTGCTGCATGCCATGCTGTACTTACACAAATGCATGGCATGCCGCACCGCACCAAGCCACAAAGCCTGGATACACGGCAAAACACAGAGGAACCCGGTACAGAACAGCATGGTGCATGCCTGGCCAGGTTTGAAGGCCCCACACAATGCACCAGGAGCACATCATACACTCCTGGCACGCATGCTGTTGTCAGCAAGCGAACTTGCCGTGTTGTGTGTCGTTGGGCCAAGATGGCGTGCAAATGCACCAGCACGACCTATAGCTGGTCTGTAAAACAGAGTGGCTGTATAGAAAGATTGTAATGGCATGTCTAAGATAGCCCACTAATCAAAGCATGATGCAACCGTCCACATCTTTACTGCGAATTTTCACACAGCTGCGCCCTGCAAACGGCCATGCTGCTACGCCAAACAATTCAACCGCAAGCGCCTGATTGACACTGAACACCTGCACCTGGAGAAACAGCACTGCTGCACGTTCAACGGTGTTGCTCTGCCACTGTGCAGAGCTCCATGTCACCAAGCAGGCAGCTGAGAAGCATTCTCCGCTATTCTTCGCATAGTAAAAGGTTCATGCAACCAATCAGCTAGTCAAGTGCAAATCTGATCAAGCAACTCAGCTATGCTGCCTTTTGCAGAAACACACAACGCGCCTAGTATATTGTTCTGTATCTGCTCTGCAACCTGCGCCACATACACACATGCAACTTCCATGCAACACACATGTGCGCTTCGTACGTAACGTGCACAGCCGCTTGCAACAGCAGCAGCTAACGTCCTGCAACCATCCTGTGGCACAAGCGTGAGAGGCGTGGGCTGATGCTCAGCTCCTGCCATGCACAAGATCCCTAGCGCAATCAACCCCTAAATGAGTCAAGCTCAGAGCACAACAAGCTGTGTGCAGCTTCCCGCAACGGCTGCACAAAACAACCCCACTGCTGTCAGCAACAAGTTGCATCTGACAGGAGCAGCTCATTCAGGCATCCTCGCGAGGTAAACACCGCAAAATGCAGCACAACCCAAGCCTGAATACTATCACCCACCCACCCGCACCACCAACCACCCCACCGCCTCAGCAGGTGTTGGCGTCCGCATGCACCCCCCCCTGACACTACACCACACCCAGTGTTGCTGCCCTCCGTCCCGCGACCCAACCACCACCATACCACCAGCTCACCCCTTCACACCGCCACCTCACATCAGCCCAGTGCCTTGCAGCTTGGCAAGCTCGCCACCAATCGCCTGCCGCAGGCTGTAGTTTGGCTGCAGCACTGCGCTGGACAGCGGCTGCCCAGTCACTGGTGACACATCTCGCAGCCTCAGCCAGTCACTGATCGCGGCCCTCTCGTACGTGTGGCCATCAGCCGCCATGACAGGATCCCCCATGACCTGGCCAGTCAGTGGGCACAAGAACTGCCGTGGCCACTGACCTGCTGCATTGCTGCTGCTGCCATGACCTGCACCTGCCAACGGCGTGCCAGCTAAGCCTCCCCAGCCTGCCGAAAGGCCAGACATGCCAGCCTGCTGCGATTGCTGCTGCTGCTGGTGGTGACTCAGATCGCCAAACGCATTAGCCACAGCAGCCGCCATAGCGTCACGATTCGCTGCACTGCTGGCCGAAGCTGGTCCAATAGGGCCCAGCCCACCGCCCAGGCCGCCGCCTGCTGCTCCTGCGCCTGCTGCTCCTGCACCTAGCAGGCTTGCTCCAGTGGTACTGGCCCTGAACGCCAGCTGACTCTGCCTGCTGCTGCCGTCATTCAAGCTGCCATAGTCACTCATGCCGCCAGCTTGCTGCTCCCAAGTGCCACCAGGGGCAGCACCAGGGTACGACCTGCGAGGCATGGATGCAGCCTGCGGGGCACCCATGCGGTTCAAACCACTGCCAGGCATCGCACCAACAGCAGCAGCGGCACCATAGCCGCTGTGCTGGCCAGCTAGCAAGGGGCTCATGCCACCTGCTGCGCCAGCAACTGGTGTGCCAGCAGCAGCAGCAGCGAGCTGTGCTTGCAGCAGGCTAGAGTCCATACCCATCGCGGCTAAGGCAGCTGGGTCGCGCGCACTTGAGAGCTGCAGGGCTGCTGCTGCCGCTGCCATCTGCGCGTCGTGCTGACCTGGCATAGGCATGGAGTAGCTGCTGGCCATCTGCTGCAGCAGCGCAGGATTGGCCTGTGACAGGCAGCAGAGGGACAGGCGGCAGGACAAGTCTGTTACATCAGGACATGCTGCACCACAGAGCGCCATCACTACAAGCAAGGTTGCCTGCTGCACACTTGTCACTCATCTGGCCGGCAGGATGATGCTGACAGCTGCATTAGAGTCCTAACAACACTATGCATTTCAGATCGTGTCAGCATGGTCAAAAACACCACAACACTGTCAACCAGCACCCTCACCTGGCCTAACAGAGCATTGTTCAGCCCACCACCACCAGCTGCTGCAGCAGCCGCAGCTGCCAGATACTGCTGCAGCCCTGCTGCGCCCCCCGCCATCTGCGCAGCAGCACCACCGTACCCTCCCAGCTGAGCAAGAATCCCATCAAGCTGCCTGTTTGCTGCCGCTGCCGCCGCTGCTGCTGCACCCTGGTGTCCCATCCCTGCTGCTGCACCCAACCCCTGCGCGTTCAGCGCTGCGGCTGCGGCGGCTGCCTGGTAAGGGTTGGCAGCAGCGGCATTACCCCAGCCTCCTTGGAGGCCTGCCGCAGCTGGCATCTGCTGGTACAAGCCAGCAGCACCTGCTGCTCCCCGTGCTTGCGCTTGCGCTAGCGCAGATGCTGCAGCTGCTAGCTGCGGGTTAGCAGCAGACATCAGCTGGCTGTAGAGTGAAGATGCGGCTGCCGCTGCTGCTGCTCCTCCACCCGAGTGCTGCAGCGAAGGTTCGAACAGAGCGCCAGGTGCGCGCTGGCCTGCTGCTGCTGAGGCTGCTGCTACTGCTGCCGCAGAGAAGAGCGATGCTGCTGCTGCAGGGTTGTGTTCGAGCTGCTGCAGTGCCCTGTCATGCGCCCACAGGGCCTCCTTCTCTGCCTTAGACATGCGCTTGTAGCTGCAAGGGGGCGGCAGAGTGACGGCATAAGCAGACAATCATAATCATCATCAGCAGCACAGCACTGTCAACGTACATGTGGTGCTGGCTATAATTGGGAAAAGTGGTAGTCTCTTCTGGCAGCTGGTTACGGGGTAGCAGGTCAAGCCCACAATGCATTTGCTACCATCTGCACCCCGCAACCAGCTGCCAGAAGAGAGATCCAACGACGCACAAATCCACAACGCAGCATACCAACCAGGGTGTCCTGCAAGCTCGCTGTTGCTGCTGCAGCCTCGCTCACCGTGCAGCCAGCTCTCTGTCGTAGTGGATGTTGTTGGGGTTGAGCTTGTTGCTCAGGTTGACGGCAGGCTCAGCAGCCACCAGCTCATCGTCAGCCAGCCCACCCAGGCTGCCGCTGCCTCCTGCTGCTGCACCAGGTGAGGGAGCACACAGCAGCCCGGTCACCGAGGTGCGCGGCACAGCAGCTTCTGCAAGAGCAGCACAGCAATAACAACACGTCAACGCACGTAGTGTTGGCCTGTGGCATGGTGTAGATTGGTCTTGCACAGTACAAAGCAAGCCACCCCGCTGTCAGGGTGGCAGGAGAGGGGTGATGTATGCAGACTGACAACAACACCAGCAAGCGCATCATGCAGCTGCCAGCTGGCCAGTGTTTGGCACATCTTGATGCTGCATCCACACCAAGCTGCAGCACATTGCGCCACTTCGGCGCTGCACAGCATCACTTCCATGCACCAATCCTGGTACTCACTGCGTGCGCGCGCCGACGCGACATCCACGTTTGCTTTTGCCACCGTCCCCGGCGGCGGCACGCCTGCGGTATCCTTCTGGAAGCGAATCACCAGCGGCTTAGGCCCCGTGATGTGAGGGCTGGGCTGGCCATCTAATGCTGCCTTGGCTTGTATGGCGTGTGCCGCATGCACAAAGTTGACAAAGGCAAAGGTCTTGCCAGGGAACACACGCACAGACTCCAGGGGCCCGAATCTGCTGAAGAGCGCCTCCATGGCTGCACGGTTTGGCTTCAATGGGATGTTGCCTAGCCACATGTGCCTGCAGGGTGAAACAGGTGCGGCGATGCACAGACACAAGAGCTGTGTGTGTTTCATGTCTAACAGTACTGTGTGTGCATCAAGGGCGAGAAACGCCTGAGCTTTGCACAAGGCAGCTGTGAAATTAGCCGCAGCAGCTGGATAGCTGCATGTGTAGTTGTCAAAAGCATATGGACTGCGTGCCACACATGCAGCAGCATCTGAGGAGTTGTCTGATCTCCAACAGCATCCTAGCTGCGGCACGACAGCTTCAAACTGCCACACGTGACTTTGACACCACACCACACCACACCACACCACACCACAAGTTCAAGCTCACCTGGAGGGCCGCCCTTCAGGGATGTCTCCATCATCGCCAGCCGCCATATCACCGCTGCCAGCAGCAGCAGGCCCTTGAGGAAGCCCAGCATCAACAGCAGCAAGTGCTGCAGCAGCAGCAGCCACATGTGCTGCCGTCGCCGCATTACTGTCCGTGCTGCTGCTGGCTACCGCTGCGGCAGCAGCAGCCACAGCTGCTGCAGCTGCTGCTGCACTGCTTAGGGACCCTGGGGTGCCTGCTGCTGCAGCAGCTGCTGCCACTGCTGATGCGCTGCCAGAGTACATCTGATCAAGTACTGCTGCTGTGTCGCCTGCAGCAGTACCATCACCCACGAGTGAAGCCGATGAAAGGGAATGAGGCAGACTCGCAGCTGCGCTGCTGGCACGGTCAAGCTGCTCATCTGCTGCTGCTGCTGCTGCTGCTGCTTGTGTTGTAGCTGCTGCTCCCCCACCAGATGCCGCCGCTGCTGCTGCCGCTGCGAGCCAAGCCAGGCTGCTGCTGCTGCTACTCCTGCTCGCCTCACTCCTTGCTGCCCCTGCCTGCACCACACCCCCTGCTGCTGCTGCCAAGTTCCCGCTGCTGCCTGCTGTGCTGCTGGCAGCGCTGCCGCTCGCGTTGCTGCTGCTGGTGCCTGCGCGTGCTGGCTCGACTAGGCCCGGCACCATTGCCTCTGCCACCTTGCCTAGGGCCCGCCTGCTGGGCCTGAACTTGACCACCAGCCGCCTGTTACCTGTGATGAGCGGCACCTCCTTCTCCTGTGGCAGCCACAACACAACGCAGCAAGGTGAGTTGATGCGGCATGTGACACCACACCGCATCCCACATGCAGTGATAACGCAGTGTTGGTGCAAGCAAACTACAGGGCCGCAGCACCAGTGCAACTGCATGTACACAACTGACAACAACCAGCAGTGCAGTTCCCTCCATGTCTACGCAGCCCCCACCTGCACCGCATCAGCCGCCTTTGCTGCGTCAGCAGGCTCCTTGAAGTTGACAAACGCGTACATGCGCCCCGGGAACGTCACCACGTCGTCGACCGGCCCGTAGCGCTCAAAGACGCTGCGCAGCACGCTGCGCGGCAGCCGCTGGTGCAGGTTGCCCAGCCACAGGTGGCGTGAGGGCTGGCCCTTAGTCAACTCTGCTGGGTCGTATGACACGTCAGATGGTGTGGGGGAGGTGGACGGGGTGGGGGCGTCCAGTGGGTCGAGTGTGCCAGCATTGGGGTCGACATCTGCTGCTGCTGCTGTCGCCATTGAGGTGGGGTCGGCTGCTGCAGCGCCGGCATGAGTGGACCTGTGGGCGATGAAGGTTGCGGCAGCGGATGGACATGGAGTAGGATTGTTAGGGGTGAGTGGTGAGTGGCTGTCAGCTGGATGTCACGACATTGGCATTCGCTACCAATGCACATTCATGCTGCAAACACCTCAGCAGCCGATACGCAGAGCGAGGTCTTGACGAATGTCTTGCCGTGCTCACCTGTCAGTTGCAGATATGCCCTCCAGAGCTGCTGCCGCGCTAGCTGCTGCATCGTGCTGCTTCTGCTGGCGGCGTGCGATAGATGCCTCCACGTTTGCTGCGATGGCTTCTGCCTCTGCAAGTGCTGCTGCGAATGATGCGCTGCTGAGGCGCATTGCCTCAAGATCCTCTAATGAGTCACCTACAGGAGAGCAGATACACAGAGGGAGGCACATAAAGGCAGGTACACAGAGGCAGATACATAAAGACAGGTACACAGCGGGCTGAGTGAGCGGCTAATGTGGACGATGTAAGCAGCAACCAGGCGATACAGAGTCCATGCCAGGGTGAACAGAGCAGGCAGGTGAGGTTCTGCACTGCACACAAAGTGAGCCCACTGGTGCTGCAGGTCCTTTGTTGCCTCAAGGCCCTGCACGCAGCAGCCACCTACGGGCAGGGGGTTGTAGCAGAAGCAAACGCGAGAGCAGGAAACAAGTAAGCAGCATGAGGGTGTAGAAAGGTTCACTCTGGGCGTGACAAAGCCTACCTGAGTAGGAGTGCGCCATGCTGCCACCTGCACTGACCACGCTGCCAGCCATGCTCATGCTGCCACTGCTCACAGAAGCAGCCAAGCTGGCACCAGCAGCAGCAGCGCTGCCAGGGGCCAGGGGGGGCACGCCAGGGGGGGCGCTGCTGTCGGCCTGCTGTGTGCTAGCTGTAGCACCAGCACCTGCAGCAGTTGCTGCGGCTGTGCTGATTGGCTTGATGCCAGGAGGTACAGCAGGGCCCTGGTCGTGCATGCGTGACAGGCATACATCGCTGCTGCCCTTTGGCTGCTGCTGTTGCTGCTGCAGATGTGCTGCTGCCGGTGCCTTGTTGGTATCTGCCAGTGCACTCTGCTGCTGCTGCTCAGGAGCTGCCTGCGGTGCAGCAGGGCCGGAGTGCTGGTCTGGCAAGCGCATTGCTGCTGCTGCAGGGTCCGCTGACATGCCCGCTGCATGCATGCTGCCGCTGCTGCTGCCGCCTGCGCCTCCCCTACTCAACTCATCGCTGCTGAGCCAACTCATCAAGTGCTCTGAGCTCGCAGTATCCCGTCCCCCGAGTGCCATCAAGCTGGGATCACTGCTGCCGATCAACCCCATTAGTCCAGGGTTCAGCAGATGCAGTTGACCAGACAGGTGGCCTGACATCGCCCGGCGGCTGGCATCTAAGGGGGCGTTGCTGCTGCTGTTGCCAGGTGCACCTGGCTGACCCCCTGACGCTGCAGGGGACAGCAGCACTGGGGAAACGGCAGGGCAGGGTGGCCGGGCTGCTGTTGCTGCTGCTGCCGGGGGTGCACGTGGTGCTCCTGAGGCTGCCGACAAGTGCTGCTGCTGCTGCTGCAGGGATGGTCCGGCTGGTGCGGGTCGACCTGTAGCCAGCTGTTGCTGCTGCTGCTGCTGTGCGATGTTCAGCTGTCGCAGCTCGCGTGCAATCGCATGCATCGCACGCATGCCTGAAGCATCACCTGACATGTTGGGCCACGTGTCAGGCAGCAGACCAGTGCCACCAACCCCCTGCTGCTGCTGCTGCTGGAAGGCTTGCTGCTGCATGTGCTGCGGGCTGGGCACTTGCACAGAGCTCCAGCCCGCCCCTCCAAACGCACCAGCCCCATAGCCACCCATCCCACTCGACTCGCTGGCCCTGCGGTGCATTGCTGCTGCTGATGCTGCTGCGGAGCTGCTGCCGAGGCCAAAGCCAGGGAAGCCAGCGTGGCCTAGCGCTGCTGGTGGCGTCCGAGGTAAACCAAGCAGCGCATGCTGCTGCTGCTGCTGCAGGTGGCTGGTTAGGCCCTGGCCGTAGCCTGATAGACTCATCGGTGACAGCAGGGCATCTGCCAATCCCGGGCTACTCCAGTGCTGCTGCTGCTGCTGCTGGTGCTGTGGCAGGGTGAGCTGTCCAAGGTTCATGTTTGCAGGGAACGCAAAGCCCTGGCTGTCGCCTAAACCACCTAAGCCTCCTAAACCGGCCAATCCTCCCAAGCTGCCTAAGCTACTGGCCACATTGGCGCTGTCACCCAGTGGGGTGCCAGGTGCTGCCATAGGGCTAATCATGCCACCTGGCAGGGGGCCTGAGGCGTTGCCCGTGATCAGGCTAGCAGGGCTGCCGTACAGCCTGAGGCCCGGGCTGGTGCCTAACGCAGCAGTTGCAGGCACCACCACTGGATCACTCGCACTGCAACCAACACTTGCTGCTGCATCCGCTGCTATATCTGCTGCTGCTGCCTCACTGCTGCTGGCTGCAGCTGCGACTGCCGCCTCAGCAGCGGTAGGAGAGCATACTGGCTGCTGTGGCTGCCTGCTGCCGCGTCGGTCATCATCACCGCCACTGCTGCCACCACTGCCACCGCTGCCAGTGCCAGCAGAGCCACCGCCATTGCTGCTCCCGCCAGCTCCACCACCCCCACCCCCTGACCCTCCTGACTTGTCACCACCGCCGCTGCTGCTGCTGCCAGTGCCGCTGCTGCTGGTGGTGGTAGTGCCGTCTGGCCTGCTGTCGCCGCACGACTTCATGCTGCAGCTGCTGCTGCTGCGCTGGGGCATGTGCTGCTGCTGTGGATCTGCGCTGCTGCTGTTGTCAACCTCTGCAGTGTCAAGCTCCACAGGGTGTGACTGCAGCTGCTGGCATGGGTGCAATGCAGCTGCAGCCTCTGGCACTGCCAGCTGCTGTGCTTCCTGCTGCTGCTGCTGCTGCTGCTGGGCCTGACTGACCGCGGAGGGCTGCAGTTGCGGCTGCTGCCCCTCAGCTCTGGCAGCAGCAGGTGCATCCCTGCAGCCATGCCCCTGCTCGTCCCTGCCGTAGATGCTATCATCGCTGTGATCACTGCGCCTGCCCTTGCTGCTGCTGCAGCTGTCCTTGTCATCGCTGCCGCTGCCTTTCTCTGATGGACTGCCCGCATACACCACCTCAATCGTAGCAGTTGCTCCTGCTGCTGGTGATGACGTCACAAGCTGTGGCAGCAGAGGGCCTGCAGGACTGCCCAGCTGCTGCTGCAGCATTGCCAACATACTGCAGGCTGGCAGCTGCCTGATGGGAGCTGTAAGTATGGAGACCGGCTGCTGCTGTTGCTGCTGCTGGTCGCTGCTGCTCAACGTTTCACCAGGCTCCAATTGCTGTACCAATGCTGCTGCACTGGCCTGCACAGCAGGCGATGCATCAATGGGGGTAAGAAAAGAGCCATTTGCATAGCTGTGTCAAGTGGTGAATGCATTATTGGGATCAAAGCATCCTGTACCATGGGCACAATAGCACCATGATTTCAGGGCACAGGGGAAGTGAGGAATCCAAAGGGGGAGCGCAGACAGCACGACGTAGAGCTCGCTCGACAGCTGCAGCCTGAGCTGCCCCTCTTGGCAGAGAGAGTCGATAGCACCCTGCATTCACACACGCCTGCGTAGCTGTGCTCACCCGGATTGCAGCCATGGTGTCGGACATGCTGCTGCTGCTGCCCGCTTGCACGGCCCAGTTGGTCACTGCTGCAAGCATATCCAGCAGCTGCACCTTGGCTTGCTCAACACCTGCTGCTGCTGCTGCTGGCTCTGCTGCAGGGCCAGGGGGCCACACTGCAGGCACCAGCACAGAGCAGCAAGCAAGGCATACTGTGACGAGCCACTGCTGCTGCTGCTGCTGGGCTTCCATGGTGTTGCTGTCAACAGCAGGAGCATCTGTCACTGCAGAGGACAGCAGCTGCATCAGCGAAGGCAGCACACTGCAGTACAGCTCCTGCTGTGTCAGAGCACTGCTGTTGCTGCTGCTGCTGCTGCTGCTCGTACACTGCAGCAACTGAGCAGCAACCTTGGTCATGGCCCACACTGCTGATGTGGCCACACCATTGCTGCTGCTTCTGCCGCTGCTCTCCAGCTGCTTCTGCACAACACCTCGCAGTGCCTGCAGGCTGCACTCCAGCTGCTGTGTTGCTGCTGGATCTGTGCCGTCTGCTGCTTCTGCAGCTAGGCCTAGCAGCAGGCAGCAACGCTGCAGCAAGGCGGCGCCAGCACCAGCCGCTACCGGCACTACCGCATTGAGCAGCGTCAACGCGCCTGCTGCTGCCAGCCGCTGCGTGTTGGCGACATTGCCGCAGCACACAAACAGCAGCGCCAGCAGGGTATCTGCCAGAGCTCTGCTGCTGCCTTGCTGCTGCTGCGCCACTGCCAGTGCTGCTGTGAGTTGCTCTACAATGCCAGCCTCCCCTGCTGCATCCTGCCACGACCTGCAAACACACACAGGCAAGAATAGCACAGCTCAGCCTCATCAACAGCTTGGCATTGTATGTCTGCAGCACCCTGACAGCTGTTGTATACGCAGGCACAGACCCCAAGATACTCACACCACAGCACACGACACCTGCTCTGCTTAGAGCCCATAACTTGGCAGCGTCTGTTGTGCTGCTGCTGTTGCAACACACGGCATAGTCGCAACGAAATAATCTCTTCCTTCAATTGTGGGCATACCTGCTGTTGTGTGTGCAGCAGCTGCTGCAGCCTGTCATGGCTAGCACGTGCTCCACTGCAGCGGCTGCCTCAGCACCTGCTGCTGCAGGGCTGGTGCGCAGCTGCAGCAGCTGGCTGAACGCAGGCGGCTCCTGCAAGCAATAACACGTGGCAGACAACGTCAGCAGTGATTGCACCAGTGGTGGAAACCCAAACAATGTATGAAATCGCTGCTGCTGCTGTAGCAGTTTGCTTGCTACCAGCCTGGCAGTTTGGATGCTTGAGCAATCCAGTTCGCTCGCTGCAAGCCCAGCAGTTACGTAAACAATGCATTCTGCTGTTGAGCACAGCTGAAAGAAGCTGCACTGCTGCTGCTCACCTGGCTGAGGCCGGGCCTGCCACAATCTGCGCAGCCCTGCTCCCCTGCAGCGCGGCCACCATGGCACTCCTGGGCCTGCAAGCGCGCAGCAACAGTTAGCAGTACTCATTGGATAGGTTGTGTCAGAAGCAACGATACGAGGATTTTCACCCGGCAGCAAGCTAGCCAGCAGGTGACGGGCAGGGCCAACTCCCTCCTCTCCCACTGCACTGCACTGAAGGCACTGCCTCTGGCGAGGAACTGCCGACGACGCGCGACACTGGAAGCAGCTGTTGGGCGCGATCAGATGACTATAAGTAAACCAATGCGATGTTGCCTTGCAATTTGCGAGTGCTAGGCGCGCTCGCACTCACCAAGCCAGTATTTGCGCCTTCCACAGACAGTGGTTTATGCCATGAAACAATGGCTGGATCAACATCCATTACATTTCCGCCATTCTAGCTGCTTGTCCTCGCTGATCGTGCTGCTAGGTTGCTCAACTGCCCACCCAGGGGTGCTAGCTCTGACCGGATTACCACTTGGTTATTTGCAAAACACAAAGCGAGTGCACATAACATGACCACCGCGTCTATGGTGACCTGTGCGACGATCAGTTTCATCAACTCTAGCGCTGACCAGTCGTCCCCTGTGCTGCTTGTGGACCACTAGTAAAGGCTTTTTTATGCTATCAGGCAACTAGCTAAAATTTCAGTGAACATATGGATGCCTAAGGGCTGCTCTGCTGGGAGAAGTGACCCAAGCGACACTTCGCCGACTGCAGCGCTCTGGCTTGAATGCTTCACGTGTTACTGAATCAAACACCTGCCAAAGTGCGTCACGACGTTCTTGTTGCTTACCTTGTCCAGGACTGTCACCGGCCTTGGCTCCAGGAGTTGAGCGCCTCGCCAGCCGGTCTCAGCATGAAACACTGGTGTGTTTAATAGTTGAGCTTCGAGGGCCTCGGCATGGCCTGCTGCTGGCTGGCTTTCGTGCATGCCATCAAGGAAGGGCGCCAGTGACCGGCGCTGCTGCACAGCGCTTGTGAGAGCACGATCTACAATGTATAACGCGTTTAGTGTGCGATGACGCTGATCAGGCTCGTGCCACGTCGCCGTGTCCTGCCTGTTGCACTGAACTGGGCTGGTTTATGCCCGGCCGGGGTTTTGAACACCGTCCAACTAGCAGCCTCCAGCAGCAATGCACTGTTGCATTCGCTGTTTTCAGGCAAACGTATGGAAGTTAGGGGATGACGATGGGCTGCACTGCTGGTTTGTTCTCGAGGGCGTTGACCGTGCCAACGCATGACAAGTGCAGCATCGATGATATCATGCCATGTGCGATCTGCAGCAGTTGGTCAGCGCAATCAGCTGGGGATGTAGGTTGACGAGAATCCATGTAACACCTCATTGACGGCTTCAGCCTGGACAATTGCACAAAGCCAGCAGTACTGCCAAATTTTAAAAGCCACTGGCAGGAGTATCAATGCAGCTGGGATCTTGCTGAACATCCCAGCATACTGCTACTAGGTATGTTTATATGCCATAATCTTTTATTAAATTTTTTATGAGCCGCCAGCAGACGTGTGAACAACAACAGTCAACCCCTCAGTCACTAAGGTGGCCAGTGACTGGCACGTGGCCTGGCGTGGCACGGACGCTCTGTATTGACACTTAAGTATCTGGATGTACCGTACAGTTCGGAACTCCAAGTGCGAGGCGCAATGATCGCAGATGAAGGTCAGGACACAGGCCTTCCTCTGGACAATTCAAGTACAACGGTGTCTTGTTACCACTGTCGATGCACATGTGCAGCATGTAGCTGATGATGCATGCAACTGTTTGCATTGCTGCTGGTCACAGGCTTGCTGTGCGCCAAGCTGTGGCACCACAATGGTCAACCACTTCGATAGCATGCAGTGCACTGCGCGCCTCCCCACTTGCAGCAAATCGCCAACCAGGTTTGCAGTTGTTGGCATGCGTGCATCTTCACTTCCTTGTAAAGAATGTACCGGTACTTGAAGGCGCATGAACGCAAGTAAAACAGATAAATCTTCCCTTCCTTGTACGCATGACACGCATGCGCATGATGCCGTTGGCATGCAGAGCAACCAACACCACCCTGGCGTGCTGCTGTTCTCTCACTGCACCGCATGCATGCTAAGCACAACAAGACTCCCCATTATCCACTCTCTCTGCAAACCAGCGTCAGCCTTTACATCATGATGCTGATTCATCATGAGCATGCATAAGAACTAAAACGCCACAACCAAACGTACATACACAGCCAGCGTAAAGTACAGAGTTTCAGTGGCGCGTGCAGCACCCCTGTTTGCAGCACAGTTGCAGTGCCAGCATGATGCAGTATTGCTCGACACACTGCAGCGCCAGACGCACCTTGGAATGCGCGTGGAACTTGCTGCTGCAGCTTGCTATCATTATCATCATCAAATTACCAGATCAAGCCATAGCATCAACGCCAGCGGCCCCGCGCCCCCCCGGGGCGGAAGCTGCAGCTTGCTATCAACACATCTGGACTGTTGTTCACAACGCTCAAGATCATAGATGGCCCTCGCATGGCCTTCACCACAAAACAAACATGCAATGCTGGAAAAGAAACACGCAACAGTTGGTTTCTGTTGTACACTCTCACGCAGTACAAGCTCAAGCTCTACTTGAACCGCCCATTGGCATACACGATTCGTGATGTCACAGCATGCTTACGCTTCAATACATATGCACTGCCCTTGGGCAGCTCAGGGTGCAGTACATGCCCGCCATACCTGCACAGCAACAAACTGCTGCTGATGCACATGACAGGCTTCAACGGCAACACATGCATCTGAACCAGATATTGCTGCTAAAGTGTGCTGGGCACGGCGAAATTCCACACAACCGCAGACGACGGCTGTGCTGGCACATGACTGTTCAACACTCAGCATTTCAAGGCTTCTCCCATGTAAGCCTCAGGCGGGCAGCACTATATAAGGCTCCAACATGCACTGTAAGGCATCTTCAAGTGGACCGACGCCACAAAACTAGGCGCACAAAGCTAGAAGTACAGCCAGGCCTTAGTAGCCTGGTGGGATGTGAGAATTCGCCACTATGGTGGCGGCTGCCAAGTGTAGCAGACACATCAGCACACTTGGATCCTGTCTAATAAATGCTGGTTGCAAGCACACATCACGCCATCACGTGCAGGCTCACCGCCTACAGCACTGCACAAGAAGCTGCACAGCACACATGCACTTCCGCAGCACGGCAGCTGATGCTCACTAAGTTACACCACTGCTGCTGCTACTGCCTGTCCCCCTTTGCCTTGATCAAGCTGGTCACGCTCTGCCGCCCTGCCTGCCACTCCCCCAGCAGCATCTCTGCTGCTGCATGTAGGAACGCTGCTGCTGCGGGTGCGCCCAGGTTGCCTGTGGCGTGCCAGACCACCCCCAGGTAGGCCACGTTGAGTGAGGTGAGTATATAGGCCAGCCGCGCCACACGCCGGCGAGACAGGAACCACATCTACACGTAGATGGTGTGGAAAGTACAGGAAGCATGGGTTAGGCCTTGACCAATCGGCCGTGGCAGGTGATGCACGCACATGGCAGGTGAATGCACGCACAAAAGCTCAAGGTGCATGCCATGCCAGCTGCAACAGCAATCAACTGCAATCTGGGGTGTCGTCGCTGCAGCTGCGAGCGTGTGTGCAGGTAAGCAGCCCCGCTCACCATGGAGACCATCCTGAATGCGTCTGCTGCTGCTTGGCTGCTGCTGGTAGCAGCAAGCTCCTGCTGCTCCTCTCCCTCCTCTTCGTAGCTGGCCATCCCATCAACCAGCGTGCTGGTCGCAAACATGGTTGGTGGCGCACCAGCAGCTGGTGGTGGCAGCGGCCGTGTGCTGCGCGGCGCCCTTGCCAGGGGCTTGGCAGGAGCGGAAGCGCCCACAGCTTGCGCCTGCGTGAGCCTGAAGTATGCGTCTGCGCTGCGCAGTGCATCGCGCATCACCTCAATCTGCTTGGGGCGCACGTTGAAGCAGCAGGCAGCCGCAACACCTGCAGAAACGCAAAACATGCAGGACGGTCAGCAGCAGCAGTGAAGGATAAGGCACGTCTTGTCAGCAACAAACAGGCACGGCTGCACCTTGCTGAATCTGGTCATGAGCAAGGCTGCATGCGTGGTGCGCAAGGCAGGATAGTAACACATGCAGCTCTGCAACTGCAACTGCTGTGCTGTGCAGTGAGGACTGTCCGTGCAACGCCTACTGATTGTGTTGTAGGGTCTAATGCAAGGCACAGCGCGCCCTCACCTGCAATGCAGCCGCTGAGCACTGGAGGCAGCACTGCCCCCAGCGGCCCCAAGCTGATGTGGCCTATGCTCAGCTTGTCGCTCCACGTCTGCAGCAGCGCCTGCTGGATGAATGCGCCTGCCCACACCAGCACAGCCTTGCTGGTGGGCAGCAGCAGCAGCAGGCTGGGCAGCAGCACAAACACCAGCCAGATGCCGCGCTGCACCAGTGTCATGTCTGCGGCAGCAACGTTGACAAGCAATGCAGATGGTACAGTTGATATCACGTCACCACCTGCTGTTTCAAGCGGAGCGCATGTGCCAGAAACGGAGCATATAACAATGCCATGTCAGCACGTGTCTAGTGTTGTCTGCAAGCGTACGCACCGAGCACAGCACGCATTGCTTGGCGGGGCGTCTCCCAGGGAAAGAAGGGCTCATCCATGCACTGCTCACCTGCTGTGAAGTGCTTCAGCAGGTCGTGCTGGAGCTCATGCATCTCGCGCAGCACAGGGAAGGGCCTGCTGAGGGGTGTGCGCGAAGCTATGCTGCACACCAGCAGCGGCAGCGCGTACAGCACACCCTGCCCCATGGCATCCAGTGTGTATGCGTCCAGCCACATGCCACCTAGCGACACAGAACAACAGCAGCAGCAGGATGAGGAGCAGCAGCGCACAGCGAGCATACGGCGACAACAAGCGCCCGATTGCTGTAATGCAGGCATTGGGACACAATGTACACGTGCAGGTGCCTGCTCAGAAGCAGCGTGGTGCTGCTTCAGCAAGGGTTGAGCTGTTGCTGCTACTGCATGTGTGCACAAGCACTGCAATCTTTCAGGCTGCTGCATTGAAGTAGCCATGTCCTCACCCAAGGGGTCCAGCTCTCCAAAGATGAGGCACACAGCAAACGCTGACATTATGGTCAAAGAACTGATGTTGGCAAAGAGAGTCAGCCGCTCGCCAACGCTGCATGCATCGATGAAGTCGATGGGAACCACGTCTTTGTTGCTGCAAGCATTAAAAGAAGCAGGAGACCAGGTTAGGAGCGGTAGGAGTTGCGAGTAGCAGCAGCAGCTCTGGCAGCAGTACTGCTGCACTGGTGCTGCCAAGCACCCTGAAAGACCTCAACAGCAAGCTGCACAACCAATTTCTCAAGAGCATCCAAATACGGTCAGTATTTGCACACCTTGCTACCTAGCTGCGCTTGTTGGGGCATCCCAACTCTGAGTCAGCATGTTTCGCGGGCAAGGGCATGACAGCAGCGTTGTTTCACCTGAGAGCAGCGTCTGTCAGCAGCTGCTGCAGTCTCGTAGTCGCAGCGAAGTAGGCATCCAGCTCCTGGTCTTGCGTTGGCTCCGGATCGCCAGTTGGTAGCTGAACACGCTCCTTGTCTGCTGTGACGGACCTTGCCAGCACTGCACCGCGCGAGCATGGTCTAACCGCAGGCTGTATGGTAAAAGCTGGCGGGATCGATTGCCTGACAGAAGCTGCCACGCTGCGTGGCTGCGCCATAGCCATCATCTCGCTCTCGTTGTGATATGCAAGCGTTTTCGCCTTGTTCACGCCGCACGCACTACAGCATCACTATTAGTTCCTGGTACGTGTAGTCCTTAGGCATGTATGCAGCGTGACCGCACCGTCATCAAGCCAACGTCATAAGTCAGGTTGGCCAGCTAGGGTTCTTCAAACCAGGTCAACAACAGCTCCAACAATTACGTGTTCACCCTATGCCGCTACATCTTGCAGCAGCTGCGGGTACTTCGCTGCCACTTCGCTGCTGCTACGTACGTCCCAAACGCCTACTGCACCCTTTGAACCTGCCATCGCCAGCAGGTACGGCACATCCCCACAGAAGCCTGCCGAAAAGATGGCCCCTAGCTTGGGCTCCTTGGACGCCAGCAGCTTGGGCTTGTTCTCTGCTACGTCCCACAGCTTGACAACCTTGTCAGTTGAAGCTGTAGCCAGCAGCCCAGGTGCAGCTGGGCAGAAACTCAACGCGCAAGTCGGCTTGTCGTGTGCTGCCAAGCGGAACAATGGTTTGCTTCCTGCAGGAGAACATCAGCAGCGCACAGTTACTACAGCAGCATGCATGACAAAGAGCAAGATGCTGTGCAGCATACTACAGGCAGCTTTGCAGGAACGCAGCTTGATTTTCACGGGCGCAGCTGCAATGCAAGCAGGCACCTCTGTGGCAGTGCACCAGCGCCTCAACATGCTACACCTCCCTGCCTGCGCTTGCTGCCAGCACTGCCGCCCACCTGCACCGCCGCGCGCATCGAATGCTGCCACAATGCCATCCTCTGATGACACCAGGAAGCAGGTGGGGCTGTCAGGGTTCCACGCCAGCGCCTCAACATCAGCAGACACGCCCCACACCAGCGCTGCTGCTGTTGGGCTGCGAACGTCAACCTGCAGGAAAGCGCGAAGCAGAGCACAAGACCAGGTCAGCTGGCCAATCATGCTTGCAGGATGCAGCGCGGTAGCAAATGCGGCTGCAAGTTGATTTGATCAGCAATGCACATGCGCAGAGCAAAGACACCTCTACATTGCCCCTGCTGCAGAATGCAGCTTGCACTGCATAGACTTGCGGATGCATAATGTAGCTGCAATTGCCTGCACCCACGCCACACAAAGGCAACCCAACCCAACCCAGCAGCCATGCTCACCAGTGCTGCGGTCCTGTCAAAGCTGCCAGTCAGCAGCACAGGGCTCTCAGCAGGGTTCCACGCCACCGCCTGCACCTTGCCCTGGTGATGGCTCAGCGTGTGCTCACACTTCTGTGCAGCTACATCCCACACCTTGACCATACCGTCTGCGCTTGCGCTCGCAAGCACATTGCGGTACTGCCTATTCCAGCTGAGCCCCAGCACTGCGTCGCTGTGGCTGCCGGGCCGCAGCTGCTTCTCAGCCTTCTCTGCCTTCTTCTTCGCTTTCTGCTTTGCCTTCTTCTTGGCTGACTTGCCACCAGCTGCTGCTGCTGCTTGTGCT
Organism: Tetradesmus lagerheimii; assembly: GCA_902809745.2. NCBI lineage: Eukaryota > Viridiplantae > Chlorophyta > Chlorophyceae > Sphaeropleales > Scenedesmaceae > Tetradesmus > Tetradesmus lagerheimii. The sequence goes on from CADDIJ020000784.1 coordinate 132,546, forward strand.
GCTTCGGCTGCCTCTGCAGCTGCAGCAGGCTCTATACCGCCTAATACTGCTGCTGGCTCAACAGCATCTGCTACGTCCAGGTCCCAGATCTCTATACCTGGGTCCATACTGCCTATGGCGACCATGTTGCCTTTGCTGCTGCTGCCGCTGCTGCTGCCGCCAGGGTTGCAGTCCATCCAGGCAAGTGCTAGCGGAAATGCTGGCAGCAGGATGTCATGATGTACATAGATGTTCGCCTCGCCACCTGCAGCATAGCACATGATGCGCAAACGCTGAGCGTGTGAGCAGGTAGCAGAAGCAGACTGCGCTTATCTCCTGCTGTAGCAAGCACAAACCACTTTGCGTCCGCAAAGTGGAACAAACAGGTTTGATGAAACAGGACAGCAGAAGTTACAGTGGACAAGCACGCGGCTAACCATCCTGCCAGGTGAGAGTTACCAAGTCACACAAACCGCCTCATGCTCTTCTGCCACTGCATCTGCCAGCCCCCCACCGCCGCTCACCCGTGCTGCTGCTGGCCTCCTCATACACCCACACCTCCAGCGTGCTGACGTCATCCTCATTGCGAGCAGCCAGCACCAGCAAGTCACTGTCCCGCAGCGTGTAGTCATCAACCTCTTCACTGTCCATGCCTTCCAGCCCTGCTGCGCCCTCCTCATCGTCACTGTCGCCACCAGCAGCAGCCATGTAGGGGTCATCCACAATGATGCCAGCTGAGCGCCCGCCCAGTGCGCGTGCAATGACTGCGGGGCAGGGCGCATCTGGATCGTCTGCGATGTCTGCTGCTGCTGCTTCCTCATCACTGTCGTCGTAGTGATCCATGTCAAGCTCTGCTAGTGCTGCCTCAAGGGTACCTGCTGCTGCCTGTGTGGAGCAAGCAAGTGCAGGGACAACAGCCAACAGCAGCAGCAGCAGCAGCAGTAGATGAGGATAGGTTCCAGGGCTGTAGCATGGGCGGTGCGCGGTCACGTGAAGTGTCTTCATATGAGGTGAAGGGGTTGTGGCAGAGCTGCAGCACTGCAAGCTGAGAAAGCGCACAAGCAACCAGCTGCAGCCTGATGCAGCCCTGAACGTCAGACAGCTATAGGTCTGGGCAGTGGCTATGCCAGCTCAATTATTCCGCTTCAAAAACACCAGTCATGTTTGCAACAATGTTATGATGCAAGATAACTGGACGCACAGTTTTGCAAGCAAAAGCTCGTAGTGTTTTGATCCTCAGCTGGCTGCAGCGCACCAACTGACTAACAAACCGAAGCCAGTATTCCAGTTGAAAAGTTCACACATGATTCACCAACAGCACCATGCAACATATTATGGCACACAACTCGTGACACCACATGCTGCATGTCTCTTACCTTGGCCTTGCTGCTGGGCTTTGCTGCTGCCGTGCCACTGTTTGCTGTGATGGCTTCAGCAGCAGCGCGAGCCTTAGCCACTGCTGACTCCACGTCCATTTCTTCGCCTTCCTCTGTTTCCCAGCCGCTGCTGTCGCCGCTACCGCTGGGCTCTGCGTCTTCGTCATCCTGGTGACGGGAGCCAAACGCGCAATCACAAGGCACAGCAGCATATGCAGGCGTTGGCACCATGTAGACAACCCCTTGCTAAAGAGTTAGAATGAATGACGTGCGGGACCAGCAGAGATACATGGCTGTGGGTTACAAATGGCATGGTGGCAGCAGCAGCAGCAGCAGCACTAGCAGGTGGCAGCAGCAGCAGCACTCCACTGACGCACCTCAAGCACGCCAGCTGCCAGCTCTGCTGCTTGTTCACGCATGGCTGCCAGTTCCTCCTCTGTTAACGGAGCAGGAGCTGGCACAGGCTTGGCTGCGCCTCTCGGCAGCCAGCAAATCGACGAAATCATGGCTGGTGCGTGACCAGGTGGGCTTGAAAGATGTTGAAGTCAAACAAAGTATATTGATGAGCCCGTCTTGCACAGTAAGGTTGAGCAACTTGTGCTGAAGACCCTAATTGATTAACTTGCGCGACTTGCCCAAGCAACGACAGAGAAGGCTCTTTCACAACTTCAAAAAACGTTTCGATAACAAAGCGTAGCCGTTCCATCAAATCGAGCGCATTGTCACTAACTTGCTGCGTCTGCTCTGGTCCCCCTCGACCTTGGATGTCCAGGCTTGCTGATCTCCAGCCACTCATTTATCAGTCGTTGTCGTGGTTCCTCGCCGCCATTTGTTTGATTGCCGCGTTGCTTGCACAGGACGTAGTGCTTGCGAGTGTGCAATTCACCAGTGTCCCTGGAAGCCTACACGGTCCCCTCTGCTAGGCAATCTATTAACTAGAACAATGGGTCCTAGGGCAAAGCGTGGAGCTGCTAAGGCTGCAGCAGAGGCGGAGTCCAAGAAGGCAAAGAGCGGGCTTGCAGTTGGCGACCAGCTGCCTGAGTTTGAGCTGGAGAATGATGAGGAGCAGATAGTGGCCTCAGCAGACCTGGTGAGACCGCGGGATCAGACTTTTGCGTCACCTCGACAGTGCCCCTCGGCCCTTTGAGCTGGCTAAGTTCTCTGTCGCGTCCTGCAATGCACGAGGCATGATTTCACACTGTTACGTATTGTTCGCGCCGTTGCATAGCTGCAGCAGCACCTTGGCCATACTCAACAACTACAGCCCACCAGTGGCTCGCTCCCGCCTGTTTCTGACCTGGCACCGCAAAGTAGCCTTTCCTGCGAAACCAGCACCATATACCATTATCCATGTGTAAGCCGCCGTGCTTGCTCCGCCCTCCTGCTGACTAATTACCTGTTTACTGTCCATTTGCACTGCCACTTTTGCTGTTTTCACAGGTCAAGGACTGCGGCATCGTCCTGTTCGCCTATCCCAAGGCCAGCACAAAGGGCTGTACCAGCCAGGCCGTTGGCTTGAGCGAGAAGGCTGAAGAGCTGGCTGCTGCTGGCTACAAGGTGTATGGCATCAGCGCTGACAAGCCCAAGAGCCAGGCCAACTGGCGCAGCAAGGAGAAGCTCTCATTCAACCTGCTGTGCGACCCGTCCCACGAGGTGTGCAACTGCAGCAATAGGATGCGTGCGCAGTGATGCCTGTGCATGTACGTGCATGCATGGCAAGCAAACTGCATGCATGCATGAATGGATTGTGGAAGGCAGTCCAGCAGCAGCAAGAGCAGCATGTGTCATCACATGCGCATGTTGTTGTGCAACACCACACATACACATGCTGTAACATATGCTACTTCCTCAAGTCTGCGCTGTTGTTGCTACGGGCCACAGAGTGCATGCGTTCACACCTGTCTCGCAGCTGCCGCATCAACACCTCTGTCACCCACCATGCATGCGCAGGTGCTGGGCAAGCTTGGCTTCAGCAGCGGCAAGAAGATCAGCCGCTCCCACCTGGTGGTTGAGAAAGGCGGCAAGCTGCTGGACGTGCAGTACGGCATCACACCCAAGAACAGCGTGAAGGACGCGGTCGAGTTCTGCCTGGCCAACAAGGGCGAGGCGCTGCCGGGTGCTGAGTCAGCGCCAGCAGCAGACGAGGAGGAGGCAGCAGAGCAGGCAGAGGAGGCGGCAGCAGCAGGGGAGGAAGCAGAGAAGAAGGAGGAGGAGGCAGCAGCTGAGGAGGTGGGCTGCTTGCTCTGCACTGAGCTTGTTGTTAACCCTTTTTTTGAGCTGCGTTGTAGTCCAGAGCTGTAGTGTATGTCCAAAGCGTGGGAAGCTGCAGTGCTTGGAATCTACACTTGGCCGGGGTGTTGACTTCGCTGTGACAGTTTGCATTGCATCTGCCTGCCTGTTGCTGGGGTGTCGACTTGGCTGTGGCAGTTTGCATATGGTGGTGCTCAAGCACTACTGCTGCTGTCTGCAGGCTGCTGATGCTGATGCTGCCAAGGAGCCTGAGGAGGCTGGCGACAAGGCAGCAGCAATGGACGTGGACGGGCCAGCAGCAGAGGAGGAGGAGCAGGTGAGCAGCAGGCCATGCGTTCGGCTTGTATCCCTGATGGCTTAGCTTTTTTGAAGCTGCCGCAGAGCGTGTGACTTTGCGCAGGGCTCATGCGTGCTGGTGCTGGCTCTTTGAGCAGTGTTTTAGCATGCGGTTGCCAATACTGTTGTCATCTTGCTGACGCTGGCATGCTGCTGCTGCTGCTGTGCAGCCTGCTGAGGAGGCAGCTGCTGTTGAGGAGAAGTCAGTAGATGAGCACAAAGCAGAGGACAGGCCCGCTGACAAGGTGCGCGCGGTGCTGCATCTTGCCGCACCTCAGTGCTGCTAGGTGCTGCCTTGGTACGGCATGGACGAGCAGTGAACTGCAAGAACTCGTTGTGTTGTGTTGGTTTGCATGCTCGCTCTGCCGGATGATGTGTGGATAGTGTCATGCGTATGCTGCGTATGCTGTCATGCGTATGGCTTACAAGGATTGATTATTATTATTATGCGTATGCTGGTGCAGTGCTATGTCACTGACTTGCGTGACTGTGCCTGCTGTGTTGTGTGCAGGCTGCTGATGTGACAGCAGCTGATGACAAACCTGCAGAGGAGCCAGCAGCAGCTGCTGAGGTGAGCCCCCCCACATGTTTGTTTGCTGCACGCACAGCACTCGCACATAGCACGCAGGAACTTCTGCCAGCACAGCTGCATGCTAGGTCGCCGGGGCTCACCGCCTGTGTCATGTATTGTGGTGCATCTTGCAGCTGGGATTGTGTGCAAGTACAGGATAGTCTGAAGTGGCATAGTACATGGCTGCTCGCCACTACCCACATGTTTGGCCTCTTGCGCCGCATCCGTATGCTTACTTGCATGCTGCTGCTGCTGCTGCTGCTCCTGCTGCAGGACAAGATGGAGGAGGATAAGCCTGCAGCTGAGGAGGCTGCAGCAGCAGCTGAGGAACCTGCTGCTGCAGCAGCTGAAGAGCCTGCAGCAGCTGAGGAGCCTGTTGCAGCTGCCGAGGAGGCAGCCGCTGAAGAGCCAGCTGCTGAGGAAGCAGCCAAACCAGCTGAGGACCAGCCAGCAGCAGCAGAGGAGCCTGCTGCAGAGGCTGCCCCCGCTGAGGAGGCAGCAGTGCCCCCTCCCCCGCCCCCTCCACCAGCAGCAGAGGAGCCAGCACCTGCTGCTGAGGCTGACGTGCCCCCACCCCCACCACCCCCACCAGCAGATGCGTAGGCCTCTACGCCTGAACCTGTGGCTTCTGCAATGGCATCAGCAGGTCACTGTTTGTGTGCAGCAGCTTACTATTTGTGCAGCAGTACGTCAGGTGCTGTGTTGCAGTCCGGCTGGTGAGCGGTTGCTGCAGCGGTGTTGATGCTGTCTCCGCACGTATTGGTTGCAGAACAGCGGGGTTATTATACGTCATCTGTAGTGGCTTTTGCTCACAGCCTTGTTGATCGGGCCAGTGGAAGTGCCGCCACGCGCACTGCTGCATATGCATCGGGAACCGCCTTTGTGCATGCCCGCCATGCAGCTGCTGCCAGCTGCTGTTGACCCATGGCGCGTGACGTGCTGCTTTGATCCAGCACTCAGCAAGCACAAGGCGTCTGACAATTGTACTCGTGCAAATTTGCACGGCGTGCATGGTATACTACACCTTTACCGTTGATGATGATGATGATGCTGACCTTTACCGTTTTTGACGTGACTTATATATGTTTGGGGCCTCCAGAGGTCGCGCGGCAGAAGCAAGCATACTGTGCCACAACAGTTGTGTGGGTGACATGTCTTGTCTGGCCGCCGTCTTGTCTGGCCGCCGTCGACTGCTCACTCGTCTGAGCCGAGGCAGCTGTTTTGTCCACTAACGCCCCTAAAGATTGGGCTAGTGGTGTTGACCCCAGTTTTCCGGTGTTAATTTGTCTGGTGTTATTTAGTCTGCTGTTGGCAGCGCTTAGGCAGCATGGCTTTTCCATTCAGCGTGTGTGTGCTGCAGAAGGTGCTCAGCAAGCTCTGCTGCATGGAATTGTGCCTGCAAGGCCAGTGGCATGTTAGAGTGTGCCCCACACCATCAGATGCATAAACGGTTGCGCTGTCACAGGCAGCAATGACGAGTACGGTTTGTCGCGTACCGCTGCATTACTCGCTGCACGCCTGACATTGCCCGTGCATGGCATGCAACCTGTAATAATCTGCTACGTATATGCGCTCAGGGCTGGGGTCTAGCTGGAAGCGTTGCTGACTCAGCTTTGAATATCCTGCAATCCTTTTCACTCAGCAGCTGAAGGCTTCGACCAAACGTGCCAGTTGCAACTGAACACTTGAAGTTTTCGTCTGCATCCCCTCAGACTATCAGGTGGGAGGATGTAAAACTAATAGCAGCAATGTACATCATGATCGTATACACAGCATGCCACCAGTTGATACCGTATCACAGTGACCTCAGTGCATGGCAACGTGTTCATGATCAGCGATCGTTACATAGTGCACTGAGTGCTTGCCAACAGACTCTGCGAGAGGCTGCAAACCTGCGTAATGTCCAGCGCCCTGCAGCACGTTCGCGGGCCTGTACAGCACGATGCTACTCACCAAAGCATAGCATGCACATGCACACGTGCACTACAGCTACAGATTGTAACAGTGGCGTGGTATGCCTGGCAACAACGGCCGTGCCACCATGTGCAGCACGGCATGCTATGGCTTAATGGGTAACATGATGATGATGATGTGCAGCACGGCATCAAAGCAAAAGACGCTGTCAAGCTGCAAAGCAGATAAGAGCTTGCTCTGCACTGCGCAGTGCAGTGAGGCATGTACAATCTTCCCGACGTGCATAAATGGTCTGCAAATTTGCTTTGAAAACATGGGCTCGCCAGGTGCGGCAGCTCGACAGAGTGGCAAGCGCAGCGCGTGCAACCAAGCGCAGTGTCACACGGTGAGGCCTGACTGGCCGTCAACCTGGATCAAAGCAGCATCAAACTGAACAACAGGCTGGCACAACTTGACTCGACATGCCGCGTCGGACTGTAGCAAGGTGCTGCGAGGCAATGCACAGCGCACTACAAGCATGCCGAACACACATGCTCCACCTGAAGCCCCAGTGGCCAGACCAGCGCCAAGCCAGCAAGCAGGTCGTGGAGGCTCGCTGTACACGCCGCAGCACAGGCGTGCTGCTGCAGCAGCCCTGGGCACTCTCCATGTACAAGCCCTCACCCATGCTGCCGCCACTCAGCATCTCCCAGGGGCTGCCAGCGGTATTTCCCCTGCTGTGTAGCTGCAGCAGATGCCCCACTGCTGTTGGTATGGTGACCAAGCGTGCACTGGCCGGCCTGCTCACAGCACCTTGTTGCAGACTGTGGTGTGTATGCTCTTGATCTGGCTGGCCCACTTGTCCATGGCTGTGTACTTGTTCATGCCCTGCGCCTTGTCACCAACCTCCAGCAGCTGGCCCACCTGAGGGGACGGCAGCAGCAGCAGCAAGTGTTGTTACAGGGCTGCAGACACAGCCAACAGCAAGTGTACAGCAAGAGAGCAAGAGCCATCCTGCTTGACTGAAGGAGCCGTGCAGAGGCTGGCGGGCAACATGTGCCGGCACACTTCATGCATGCACACTCAACATAACCCAATGGCAATGACATCACCGGTGAGCACACAGCCCAGCACCGCATGTATGCAAAATTCATGCTACAAGATTTCATGATAAAAGCACGCTGTGGTGCTTGATTGATATCAGCGTGGGTCGCACCTGGTCCACGTGTCCCTGTATCCTGTTGTCCAGGATGAGGCTGACCAGCAGCTGCTCCACGTCAGCCTCGGGGATGTGCAGCGCGCGGCTGATGAACGGCAGGCGCACGCGTGTGTACGGCTGGATCAGCTTCAGCAGCACCTGCAGCAGCAACATAGCATATGCTGCACTTGAGTACCGCATAGAAAGGGACCTATAGATATGTGGGTGGGGGTAACACAGGTTCGCAACAACGATGGTGCAGGTTAATGTGGCACAGCTACACAAGGCAACATCGACCCGCTGCGAGATTGCAGCGTTGATGCAGTGACAGCTTTGCAAGAGTGCACCCAGAACGTCACAACAATCAGGCAGGAAGGGGCCTAGACTCTGTCCTCCTTGACACGCAACCACCCTGAATGTGGGTCACCTGTGTGCGGATCTTGCGCAGCAGGTCCTCCACGTACTGCCTGATGAAGGGGTCGTCCATGATGGTGCGCCTGAACAGCAGAGCACAGCACACAGCGCGGCATTGCAGAGCTGAGCATGAGTGCACTATCACCTGCCACACCGTGCAGCTGCTCGCGACGAAGAGGCGTGTCTAAATGGAAGAGCACTGCCAACACGATAAGTGCGTCTGCTGCAGATGCAGGCCATTCTGCTATGTCAGCCAGCGCACTGCCTGCCGCTCCACGCTGCAGTGCGCAGCTGCCCTGGACTGGACTGGCTGCAGGCTCACTTGTTGTGTGCCAGGATCTTCTCAAACTCCTTGATGTTGTTGGCCTGGTACGCCGCCACAAGGTTGGTCATGGCCATCACCTGGAGGGGAGGCAGCAGCAGTGGGGTTTGGTGCTTTATGTGCATGAGCTAGTGATGCTGGCCCTGCTCCTATTTGCCCGACACTGTCCATCAGTGCCGCTGCCAACAACGATGAAATGCCCGTCACTTTCATCAAAACATCCAACACATCCAAAACATCTAACACATCAAGAGTGCTGGCCTGCTTACAGGGCATGAGCCCGGCCAAGACAGCAAGAGCGGCACCCCGCCCTGTCGCATCAACAACACAACCCTACACACGTGTGACACCTCCGCATACTATAAAGCGGGTTTCCCCCTTGTGCCTCACTTCTGGGTCCTGCTTGTAGGGCTTGGCCTCCTGTGCGTCGAAGGGGTCCACCTTGCTCTCCATGAGCATGTTGGCCAGGACCATGTACTTGAGGCACTGCACGCGACGCATGTTGCCAGCCTCGTCGTAGTTCTTGAACGCCTGGCAGCAGCAGCGGCGACGCATGCAGAGGTGCAACTCAACTCTAATAAACTCAACAGGTGCGGACGTAACTGCAGGTGTCCTGCAGACAGTTCTGGCTCGCCTGCCCACAGGTGATGGCCCCAAAACAACATGCGGTAGTGCACCGCTCAGGACGCTCGCACACAATTCCATGGCAGCTGCCCGCAGCGCACCTCGAAGAAGTCTGTGGCTGCCTCCGACCAGAGCTGGTCGTGCATGTTCATCTTGCCGCCACACTCGCGGATGATGCCCATGATGCGCGGGTGGGGGATGGCAGACTTGACACCCAGCGCCTGGTGGCAGCAGTGTGGCAGTGCAGTGGTGATGTTTGAGGGTGAGATGCCGTCAGAGCGGCAGCCACACCCCATGAAGAAGCCTGTGTCTCAGTGTAACAAGCACCCCATCAACGGCCTGGCATGCTCAATGCTGTCTTGTTCATCAACCGCCTGCTTTGAATATGCTTTGAATACTGTCTGCTATAACACACATATCAGGATAGCACAGCAGCTGTTGGTGGCAGCATGTCGTCATGTCGCCCCACCTTGTGGTAGAGCTGCTTGAGCTTCTTGTTGTTGCGCTGCTCGGTGTACATCTGGATCTCCACCGCGTACACCTCTAGCAGCTGCGTGCCCTTCTTCAGGTCCTCGCTGCCGTCCTCGCGCTGGCACGACCTGCACCGCGCAGCGCATGGGGGGGGGGCACAGCACGAACAGGTTGCAAGGCTTCATGTGGCAGAGGGACGCAGCAGAGACAGTTTGCAACAAGTCACGTGGCAGCGGGACACAGCACAGACAGGTTGCAAGGCGTCATGTGGCAGAGGGACACAGCACAGACAGGTTGCAACAAGTCATGTGGCAGCGGGACGCAGCAGAGACAGTTTGCGATGAGTCACGTGGCAGTGGGACACAGCACAGACAGGATGCAATGAGTCATGGCAGCTCATCACGGTTCCAGTAGTAGATATGCGGAGCAATGGGTGTGTTGGGGGGGGGGAATAACATGTTGCATGGAGTGACGGTGCAGTGTTTGTCGTAAAGAGCCCTTCTGTAGAGAGCGCATGCAGTAACAGTGCTGCGGCAATGCATTGTGCAATGGTCGCTGCGTATCAGCCTTGACTTCTGACACAAATTCCTCACAGCCGCCCTGGCGCACAGGCAGCACACAGGAAGGCAGCCGGGAGCGTGACGAGCATCGTATCATACGTGCAGGCGGTGCTTCTGGTGGCATGGCCAAAGCCAGCACAGTGAGGCAGCAAGTTGCAAACCTCACATGAAGCATGGTGAGTGACGGTATAATGAACAGAGCCCCTGCTGTCAAGAAAGGTCCAGCTGGTACTTATTGCGGCACATTGCCTTTCTTGACAGCAGGGGCTCTGTTCATTATACCGTCACTCACCATGCTTCATGTGAGGTTTGCAACTTGCTGCCTCACTGTGCTGGCTTTGGCCATGCCACCAGAAGCACCGCCTGCACGTATGATACGATGCTCGTCACGCTCCCGGCTGCCTTCCTGTGTGCTGCCTGTGCGCCAGGGCGGCTGTGAGGAATTTCAAGTGCTGCTGCAAGTACTGACTGTACCCTACTTGACAGCTCATGGAGAGCAACGCGCATCAAGTGCACCTCGATGGAAGCTCCCAAAGATGCAATGCATGCGCAAAGGGCCACTCGTACCGGCCCTACAAGAGGCGCTTGTAGTTCAGCCAAACAGGAGCATGAGGCGAACTTGCCGACACCCATGTCCGCCTTCCCGTGCCGCACCTGTGCAGGTCCTTGAGCCACAGCTGAACCAAATACGCCGAAGCAAGCACAAAAATGCTTCACATTCGCACACCTCCCTCGCAGCACCTGTGCAGGTGCTTGGGTATCTTGTGCAAGCTGATACGAGCGCCAATAGTAACATAACTAACAGAGATGCATGGCCCACCCCCGTGCCGCACCTGTGCAGGTGCTTGTGTAGCTTGAGCAGGCAGACATACGAACGTTACAAATGAATCGACAGAGACCTGTGTGTTCACCCACTCCCCGGTGCCGCACCTGTGCAGGTCCTTGAGTATCTTGTGCATGCGGCCGTACTCACGCGCCTTGAACCACAGCCCCACCAGCTTCAGGTTGGTCTTGAACCACAGCCGGTCGTTGCGCGCCTTCTCCAGCGCACGCAGCGTCGTCTCGTAAAACTCCTGCAGCCACACAAACCCCCCTGTTGTTGCGAGACGATTTACAACAGAACCAACTGTTCTTTCCGCAGTAGCTGTAGCACAGACATGCAGAGCTGTTGCAATGGCACGGTTTCAGAGGTGGCGGCGCAGAAACACAGGTTCTGCATGGCGCACCCGGCAATTGGCGCCAAGCATCTTTGGTGTCGGCATAGCACTATCAGGAACAGGCTGCAGCACCTGCCCACCTGCAGCAGGTCCAGGTCGCTGCTCGAAGTAAAGCAGCACTGTCAAGCCAGGTCAAGCATGCAGGACTCATGTAAAGCCAAAAGAATGGCAAGGTTGTAGGTTGACAGCAGTGTGTTTGGCTGAACAGAGGCTATGGGCCTGTGTAGTGCAGGCTGCTGTGCCAGGCCCAAACGAAAAGAAAGGCCCCACCTGCAGCAGGTCCAGGTCGCTGCTTGCGCTGATGAAGTCCAGCAGGCTGTTGATCTTCTTCTCACTCGCGTTGCGCGTCACCGCAGAGTCGGTGTACTCCAGCATCTGCCTGTGGGGGGGGGGGAGGGGAGGGGGCAGCACAGCAGGCAGGAGATTGGTGGCGTGTGTTGGCAGAGCTGAATAGCAGACTGTGGTAATGCAGCCATGTCAACATGTTTGGGCAGCACAAGCAGTACAGCCGCTGACAGGTGGAATCAACAACTGTCATGTTCCTGCTCTGGCAGAGCCAGCTGAAGTGCGGCAACTGCATTGTGGGTGCAGCAAGCGAAGACAGCGCAAGCAGCATGGTAACTGCCTTAACAATGACAGCAGTTGCAGACAATGCAGGCGAGGGCAGCCCGGCATGCATCAAGCATGACAGCTACTGTTTGATACAGCAGTAGTGCCTGGCACGCGGCAGCAACAGCGTAGACACGCACACATGCAGTCCCACACTAATAATAATAATAATCAATCCTTGTAAGCCATACCTTTCGGCATCGGCAACCGCGCCTCACCCACTGGGGAGGCGGAAAGCAGACTGATTATTCTCTCTATTTTCGGTGTAAGGTAGACCACCCAGACCCTTACACCCCTTCCTAGGCAGCATGTGGGAATGCAGTCCCACACTGTATGCATCATAGTGCCGGCTGCAGCGTGAGCTCACCTGTATGCCTCCATCATCTTCTGCCTGTCTCCCAGCTTGAACAGCAGCTTCACTATCTGCTTCAGAGCCTTGAAGCCCCTGGAAGCAGCAGCAGCAGCAGCAGCGGCAGCAGCAGCAGCAGCAAGCACATGGCGACATGTGACACACACACCAGGATGGTTCGGCATGCACATAGGCATGGTGCATTGCTGCAAGTGTGCTTGATTGACGTTGCTCGCCTGCACCACTATGGCAGCGCAGCAGAAGAGTGCAGCGACTGCTGTCTTGCAAATAACTGACACACAGTGCTTCGCATGTATGCCTCCTTCTTCTGCAGCTGCAGTTGATGTATGCTGTACGCTGCATGCTGCCGCCACATGCCGCCCTGCTGCATCCTGCGTGCCTGCTCCTGTTGCTCCTGCTGCTGCTGCTCACCACTCGCCCTTCTCCTGCTCCATGTCCACCACCTGCCGGAAGCCGTCCAGGGCCTCCCGGGGGTCCTCACCCTCAAGCATGCCTGGCAGCATGCGTTTTGGTTTACAATGTTGCGTGCACAAGTTGACACAAGGTTTGCCATGTAAGCATAGAGTGAAAGATTTGACACAGGGTTTGCCTCAGTGAGCGGCTAATCATTTGCACAGAGCACGGCTGATGGGTCCTCCCCTGCTTTTTTGATGGACTGCGGGTCAACATGCTACCCTTCAGGGCATCTGCTGCTGTTGCACAGCCAGATCATGACGTAACATGTGTTTGCAAGCGTGCACGGCTGCAGAGCCTGAGGAAAGCACTACAGTGCCTGCAAATGCTGTTGCTGCTTGTGACCTGCTGTGGCAGCCTGATCTCACCCTTGGAGTTGTAGTACTGGTTTTCAATGTCGACATCCTCCTCTTCAGGCTCCTCGTCTGAGTACTCAAAGCCATAATCTGTGGAGCAAGCAACGCAGCGCCAACAGCAGTAGCAGGTCCAAAGTAAGGCACTTGATCGTGTTGCACTGCATGATCCAGCGTTCAAAAGGCTTGTCAGAGGCACTGACCCTCCATGTCGTCATCCATGGCGCTTGCTGGTGTATAAGCTGCTTAAGAACGAGGGGTGGACAGCTGATCAGGCACCTCTGCTGTTCAACGTGCCTCTTCTTGCAATGGCTATGGCAACAACTGGAGAAACGTCTAAAGCGGTGGCCGAAAGCGTTTCACGTCTAGCTTCGGCAGCACAAAGCTGTGTCGAGTGCCCCGGACCCTCTCCTTGAACAAGAATGTAGTGCCTGCGCACATTCCGTGCAACGGATCAGCTTCATTGCATGCCTCGTTATGTAACGTTTCCTCTGCTTGTTTGGATCAAGCTCTGCGCCGAGTCTAACCCAACCTTTAGCCTACTGCTGTGATCCCCTTCAGGCACTTGCCCAGCCTGCTGCTTATACTCTTACTCCAAGTGCTTCTGGGTGGTGTGACAGTTGTTACAGCTTCTTGCTAGCTCAGCAGTGCCTGGCTAGCAGCAGCAGGATGGCAGTCTCGCTGCTGTGCAAGGACTGCAATACGCTGCTGAAGAACATTGCAGAGGCGCAGTCACACAGCGATGCTACAGGTATGCTGTGCTGTTTGGCAACTGTGTATTTTGCCCCCTTGCACTAGTTCCTGTCAACTGGAATTGGACAGATTGCCTGTTGTGTTGGTTGGTGCAACTGCCAGCCAAGCACCACCTTGTGCCTGCACTGCACTGCTACTGCAGGCCATGCTAACTTTGAGGAGAGCACGCAGCCGGTGGGTGCCTGAACCTGCACATACAGCTGGGTGCTACGTCAGTCAGCAGCTGATGAGACAGCTGCTGGCAGCAAACCGTGCAGCACTTCACGCCAGCGCTTGCAGAGGCTTGCATGGAGCACCGCAAGTGTGCTGCATGACATGCATGCATATGCATTCAGGGCATTGCTCCACCGCAGCAACTCATCACCGGCACCAGTTGCAACGGGCTTTGCAATCACCAGCCAACGTGCCCAAATCGCCATATACAAAACACGGTGCCTGGCAATGTCTGCGGCATAACCTGTGCCGGCTGCTGCGCCCCCCCCCCCCGCCCCTGCAGGTGACACAGCTGGTGTGCACTGCGTGTGGCAAGCCGTGCCGCACCGATGCTGAAAAGGTGCTGCACACAAAGTTCACGGGGCACACGGAGTACGTAGATAAGGTGCGGCGGCTGACCGGAGGGTGCGAAGCAGGTCAATCAACCGATTGGCAACCGTGTGCTGCGGCTTTGGAGCAGGCGGCTGTCGCAATCAAGCAATGCGTTGCTGTGATGCGATTTTCAAATCCAGAGGCAGCCCAGCTTGCCTTGTGCATGTGCACAGTCATGACGCCTTGCACAACTGCAGCGGCAGTTGGGTGTTGGCTCAAACCACCTGGATGCATGCAGTAGTAGTAGACTGCTGGGCCGCGTCAATGTGAGATGCTTGGGTGACACCAGAGTGCAGCAGCTTCATTTGGGATCCGTCTTAAAGACGTGCCAATTCTTCCGCGGCTTGCTGTTTGCTGCTTGCAGACTGGGGAGGATGTGCCGATGCTGGACACAGAGCAGCAGATGGCAGCAGCCAAGCAGCAGATGGAGGATGACTTAGACGCAGATGCAGAGCTGCTGGGAGTCAAGAGGAAAAAGAAGCCAGCAGCAGCAGCAGCAGCAGGCGGCGAAGGAGGAGAAGCAGCAGAGGGCGAGGAGGGAGCAGTAGCAGCTGCAGCAGCAGCAGCTGGTGATGATGAGCTGGTGAGGTGGCTGCGGCTATTGCTGTGGCTGCGGGGCTGCTGAGTGGCGCTGTGGTGCAGCATTGTGTGGGGCCTGGCGAACATAGCAAAGCAGCAGCAGTAGCAACAGCAGCAGCAATCTGCAGGACAAACACTAGCCATCTACAGGCGGTTGGCTCGCCCGTGGCATGCTACTTGCCTGTACACCTCAGCAGTGGGCACTCCCTGTTCCCACGTGACTCACTGTGCTACACTGGTGATGTTCCATCTGTGTTGCTTCCATATGCGACGTTTTGTTGTGCCGCAGGTGCCTGTGGAGGTGCGCCCTGAGATGCTGACGGAGCTGCTGGGCATGGGCTTCGGGGAGGCACGCGCAGCGCGCGGTCTGCACTTCAGCGGCAACAGCAGCATAGAGGGCGCCATCAACTGGCTGGCTGAGCATGAGGGTGACGCTGACTTGGACGAGCCGCTGCTGGTGCCCAAGGTGCTGCCAGCATGGTCGGGGTTGAGGTTTTGGGGGTTTGTGATTAGCGGCGAATTGTGATGCACATGGCAGCGCGTTGATAGGGCAGGGGCAGGTGCTGTGTTGAATGCGCAGTGCTTGTGCCAAACGTGGTGATTGATGGCTGAGCATGAGGGGGACGCTGACTTAGATGAGCCGCTGCTGGTGCCCAAGGTGCTGCCAGCATGGCAGACGGTATGGTTGGTTGCTGGTGTCTGTATGGGCAGCGGGGTGTTGTGTGATGCACCTGGCAGTGCGTTGGTAGAGCATGGGCAGATGCTGTGTTATGCGCCAGTGCTGGTGTCAAACGTTGTATTTTGTGCTGGCTTGGGACTTACGCGTCCAGGTCCGCAGCGCATTCAGCTTAGCAGACACATCAATCATGCGTTGCTCTGCGTGCCTGCAGGCCACTGTGAAGCAGCACCTGTCAGCTGAGGAGGCGCGTGTGCAGGCTGCTGAGCTGCTGCGCAAGGCCAAGCTCAAGCGGGAGAAGGAGGAGGCGGAAGTCGCACGCATACGCGAGCGTGAGGTGAGGGGCGGTCAGCATTTGCAACAGCTGTTGGTGCTAGTAGCGCAGGTGATGTTGCAGTTGGATGATGTCAGTACCAGTGTGGCTGCCACTGGGGGCATGTCAGAGCATCTACTGCAGGAATGTGTGGGAGCTGTGGCTCCTGTGACACCTTTATGCTGCTGCGGTTCGGAATCGCACAGAGAGCAATGCCGGATTGAGCGGTAGCGGTGTAACAAGCGCAGCACATCAGCACTGCACACGAGGTGCGCGTGCATCTGCATGCACGTATCTTGTCTTATGAGATGTAGAGCAGGCATCCTGCTCACACTATGTACAATTGCCTAAGGCCTGCAATGTGGCTGTTTCGCGTCGTGTGCGTTGCAGCGCATCCGTGCGGGCAAGGAGCTGCAGGAGGCCAAGCGCAAGGAGGAGGATGGCGCCATGCGGCGCCTGGTGGAGGAGCGGCGCAGGGAGAAGGAGGAGGAGGCGCGCGCACGGTTAGGACAGCTGATTAGTTTCCAGTCTGTTGCATGCCAACAGCGCGTGATGCAGTGGTGAAGAGCAGCAGGCCTTGAGATGCTGCCGTTGCACCTTCGCAATTCAGCTTTTTTATGGTGCGTTCACTGCAGTAGCTGCATCATCAGTTGCGCGTTGCTGTCTGTTAGGTTGCTGCACAGAGGAGTTTGCAACCCTTGAGTGAGAAGGGTCAGATGCTGGGAAGCTGCTCCTCCAATACATACCTAAAAAGAATCGCCAACTCTCTGCGCTCCGCCAACTCCGCTGCGCTGTGCCTCACGTGCTGCTGCAGCGAGGCGCTACGTGCCAAGCTTGAGCAGGACAGGCGGGAGCGGCGCCTTTCATTTTTCCAAAATGCTGCACACAGGATCTCGTAACACGTTAGTCAGTAAGACAGATGCTGGAAACCTACTCCTAGAACGAACTGCCGGCGAGTCACCAAGTGTGTGCGCTGTGCCGTGCCCGGCTGCAGTGAGGCGCTGCGTGCCAAGCTTGAGCAGGACAGGCGTGAGCGGCGCCGCAAGCTGGGCCTGCCCGAGGAGCTCACTGAAGAGGAGAAGGCCAAAGAAGCGGAAAAGGCGCGCAAGAAGGCAGAGGAGGAGGCGGCACGGCACTACGTGTACGTCAAGCCCATCAGCGGTGCGCGGCGTTAATTTGAAGGGGGGGGTGCTGCACTGCTTGGCGATGCTGGCTTAGGATGTGGCAACACTTGATACCCTTGCTTCGTGTGGTAGGTGGCTGCGCATTACTGCCGTCTAGTGCAAGCACTGCTGATCACCCGTTGTCCACGCCTGGCATACGGCTTGGCATGTGGGCTGCTGAGCTTGACTGCCAAGTTCATGTTGCCTCCTGCTGTGTGCTGCATGCTGGCTGTCTCCTGCAGTGATTGAGAAGCTGCGGTCACAGCTGGTGTCGATGAAGAAGGCTGGCGGTGATGAGCCTTTTAAGATAGCAGCAGGCACCATGCTCAAGTACATCGGCAACGTGGCACGCGCACCGGATGAAGACAAGTTCAGGTGCAGCAAGCACACAGGGCACCTCAGCTGCTGGACTTGCCTAGGGTTACGTTGCATGTGTATCTTGGGTTGCCGGCATGCCTTCATGTCTGCAGATAGCCAGTCGCTGATACGTTCAAGCTGTTTGGCATCGGACACCGGACGCCAACGCTGTTGCTGTGTACGCAGCTGGCCCAGCAAGCGCATACATGTGGAACTGGCACCTGGCTGACACCTTGTCTGCTGCTGCTGCTGCTGGCTGTTGTGCTGGCCAGGTCCATCAACATGGGCAATGCTGCCTTCCAGTCGCGAGTGGCTGCTGTGCCTGGCTCAGTGGACTTCTTGAAGCTCATCGGCTTTGAGGTGTGCAGCCCCGTGTACGACTCGCAAGCTGTGCATTCAGCTCAATCTGCTGCAGCTGTCCTGGTCTTGATCATGCATCCAACGGCAGGAGGCAATATCGCATCTGTTTCAATCGCCGCTGAGGCAACAACAGCGGTGTATTTCGCTGGTTAGTATGAACAGCACGCTTGTGCAGCGCATGTACTTGTAGCTGGTGTCGCTGCACGTGCTTGCTTGCCAACTGCTTTTTTTGCCTGTGCGCTGCTGCTGCAGGAGGCTGATGGCGTGCTGCAGCTGGCGCGCGACAAGGTCAACATGGAGGTGCTCAACTCAGCAGGAGGCGAGATCAGCAATGCGCTGTCAAATCCGTTCTTCGGCATGCTGTGAGCAGCCGCAGCGTTGAAAGAGTAGCAGGCAGCCGTGCTGCTTATTGCTCTTGCCCCTGGCAGGTGTTGCTGCTGCTTGCCGGAGGGTCATGGAGTTGGACCCCACACGCTGGTGCCAGCAGTTCAGCAGCTAGGTGTGTGCTCCAGCAAACTTTGCTGCAATCGGACTGAATCGTGTCCTTGCACACTGAGGTGTTGTCATCATTTGTAACACGCCGTGCTGACGCTTGTTGCTTGGTGAGTCCGTGGTGAGGTTACAGCACAGGTAGCAACATCACTGTACAACGTGTACACGTCGGACGTGTCATTTGAACACCCCAAGGTTGACACGACATCAAATGCAGAGATGGTGCTTGCAATCCCTTGCCAGCGCACACCGCTAACGTTGCCTAAAGACGCAGATGCGGCCAGCACATGTTTCAGTGTTGGCCTGAACCATGATGGTGTGCAGATTCGTCACGACCAAACAAATAATAGCTTCGCATGACTCATGCATTGGATGTGTCCCACGCAACAACGGCAGCTGGCCCGGCTGTACTGGGACGTCATGCTGCGGCCATGAAGCAGCCAGCACTGCTGCAGTGGCTTCTCTTTCTTGCCTTGCAACCGCAGGCAGCAGTCCGTCCGCTGGCAGCAAGCCCGCCGCTCGTTGGCATGCTAGGCTGGTCCCCTCAACTGAGACGTTTTGCTATGAGCTGCCCCAGGTGTACTGGCGCTGCCAGCTGCCGGCAGTGCCTGTTCAGTGAGTCAATCACGCAATGATCGATTGTGCCTGCTGCTGCGCTGCAAACTTGTCCAAGCCCTCTTTGAAGGTCTTCAGGCACAGCCCTATGCTGGTGGGCACAAGCACGCTGCACACACCCAACCGCGATACCTGCAGGCAGGCAGGGAATGGCATGGTGGGCATTGCTGAGATGAAACACAATGGACCCTCCAGGTGTGGCCAGGAGCACCAGCATGTAGCATTTGTGCGTTGAAAGGCACAGCTGCCATCGCCTGGCGGCCCCAGTGGTGGTGACTGCTACTGGCAGTTGCCGACACCGGTGGCAATGACGCAGGCCAGCAGCAAGCAAGCATACAGAAGCTCAAGGCTGTGATCAGCCCCTCGGTACTATCTTTGAAAAAGAGCAGTGTTAGTGTTCAGCCGACAGCTGTGGTGTGTACAGGCACGGGCATTGCGTACTGAGCTCTCGCCCACCTTTGTGACGTTCCCTCTCTCATCATCAAAGAATAACATGCTGGCATACTCGCAGCCGGTGGCCTTCTGTATGTTGGGCAGGTGGCAGGTGTCCTTCTGCGCTGAGTAGGAGTCGTAGCCATTGGCTGCTGGGATGAGCTGAATGTTGTCAAACTTGACGTCAAGGCCTGCAGCAGCAGCACATGCCCGGGGGTTGTACAGTAGATGTAGGTGCTTTCAAAAGCAACTATTACCTCTGACACCCTCAGCTGCGGATAGGTATAAGCAGGCATTGGGGATGTCTGTCACTACAGCATGCTAGGCCAGGCTCTCAACAACAGAATTCTATACATGTCAAATGGCAGTCCAGATCAGCGCGGGCCGCAGTCCAGATCAGCGACATGTCATCTACTCACCCAGTTTGTGCATGAACGCCCTGCAGCAGCATGACAGATTGCAAGTGGGATCAGCAGAGTGACATGACATGACATGACATGACATGACATGACATGACATCCTGGCCTTGCTGGCCTTGCTGGCCTTGCAGTGTGCTGTTTGCAGGGGCACGACACTCGATGCAGGCACGCACGCGCATACCAGGCGGCACAGAACACACATGACACGGCACATCGGGCTCACCTTGCGACATCCGGCGTGGGTGTTCTTGATGCTGCGGCGACTGTTGTATGCCTCTCCCTGCAGCACATTGTGTGGCGGCAGAGTCAACTTGGTGTGTTCATATCAGGCCACACTGTGACGTAACCTGCGCCATGTGCTGCTACCTCTGGCTCTGCAGATTGAGGTGGTCACTTCAGACTCCTGAACACTATGCCAGTCAAACTCTCTGCATGCGCTGCAGCGGCCCAATTTCAGCACGCATTGAAGCAGATATAGCAGATATAAGTAGCATGTAGTATGCATACTATGCACTATGGTGTACCCTGGCTCACCTGCATGCATCGATGATTGCGCCTGCTTCTGGGTACAGCCCTGGCGGCTTGTCACTTGGCGAGTACATCTCACACCTGAGGCAAGCAAGTGTGCATTTTGAATAAGTAACGGAGGTGTTGCAGGTACCATGGCCTTCACAAGCTGTACCACGCGAAAGGACACATGTTGAAGAAATACGGGAGGGCGGGGATATGCAGCTGCAACCTCTGCTTTGCAGCATTCAGACACGAAGGCATGTGCCAGCATGCCCAGCATGGGCTGGTGTGGTGGCTGCAGGCTTGCTCGCACCAGTATGGCCACACTGTGTAGTCCAGGTCTAGCACCAGCACTTGCGGTAGGCTGCTGCAGCTGTCCAGCAGCTGCCTGGCCTGTGCAAGCAGCAAGCAGAGTAGAACGCATCACTTGACATCACTGCAGTGCACACCATGCTGATCAGGATTGCAGCGTGTGCAGCCTGCAGGGTATGACTTCAGCTGCACGGGTGCGACTTTCTTATGGCGGTGTGTAAGCATATTTAACATGCATCAGGTAGCAACAAGGCAGCAGAAGCAGAGACAGCAGCAACAGCAGCAGCAGCAGCAGCAGCAACGCTGTGAGCAAGCATAACTGCTGACGGACAGCGTGTGATCAGGTGACAGCATGTGCGTTTCGTCGCAATCTCCACCTTGTGCAGAGCTGCAGCAGGCGCCATGCGGACAGTGCCTGCGAAACCTAGATGAACGGAGTGCGACACTGTTGGGAACCGGCCTTGCTTCGGCAACCGAGGGCACCTGTGCATGACTAGCTGAGGCTGCAAGTCATCCCGTTTCTGACCGAAATGTGTATGCACAGTTCTGGCGTAAGAGCTGCATCGTCGTACGAACCGGGCTGAAACCACATGACCTCGGCCCTTGCCATGACATGACTCACAGAGGTGTTGCAGTGGCACAAATCTTGCTGATGCCTTGAATTCCATTTGAGGGCGAACTAAGCCCTTACACAAGCACTTGGTCAGCACTGAAAAGAGATGGCGTCGATTGCCATGGCCAAGACACATTTGCAGAAACACTGGACAGTGTACTGCCAGTACTTGCTAGTAAATGTATCCTGCACAGAGTGCCGCACACAGGGGATCTAGATGTCGAGAGTACCAGTGGCTGCAGCATCCACATGCTACGCCTTTCAGCAACAGCAGCAGCAGCAGCAGCAAGCACCAGGGTGGAAAGCATTCCATACAGGGCCTAGAGTGCTGCTGCTCAGCACATGCCGCCACACACTCTCTCCCTGGCCACTGCCAGTGGCAGTGCCACCACCACCATCCTCACCACTACCAACCTCACCACCACCCCCTGCACCCTCAATGGCTTGGGCCAGCTGCGCGTATAGCTGCCCAGCAGCATCAGCCACAGCATCCCATGCCCTGAACGGCTGCATGATGGTGCAGTTGAACGTGGGATCCACAGGGTTGATGATGTATGGCGTGTGCACGCGCCCGCTACCCCACGACTGGCTAAACCTCAGTGCGGCCTCCACAGAGCAACCCCCTGGGTACACACTGCTCATATCCAAGATCACAGCACGTGCTACAGCCTCATCTGCAGTGCCAGTACGCAGCAGCGTTGAGGCCTCTTGCAGCACTGCCATGAAGAGAGCAAGGGGGTCTTTCTGGTGGAAGAAAGTGCGCTGTGCAGCGTACTGCTGCAGCACAAACAGCACTAGGATCTCCCACATGTAAGCAGGAGGGCCCTTGAAGGATGCTGCTGCAGTGCCTGCGCCGCGCATCGCACACCAACTGCTGGAGCTGCAGCCAGCTGCTGTGGCCGCTCCTGCCTCCTCTCCTTCTGCTGCTGCTTCTGCTGTTGCTGCTGCTTCCTCTCCTTCTGCTGCTGCTGCCCCTGCTCCCTCTCCTTCTGCTGCTGCTGCTGCTGACTGCGCAGTTGTGGGCCGCAGCGCAACAGGCATGCCATACCTCGCCCAGGCCTTGCACAGCCTGATCACATCTGTGGCCAAGCGCCCGTAGCCACTCGGCTGGCGATGCTGCTGCATGTAGAGCCGCTCCACTGCCTTCACCACCAGCACTGACAGCTCTGTGAGGTCTGTGGTGCGCTGCCTGGCTGGCATCACTGGCTGCTGCGCTGCTGCCTCTGCCTTGTCCTGCACCTGCTTGTGCAACAGCTTCATCACGCCCTGCCACTGCTGCTGCTGCATCTCACCATGGTACTGCGCAACCTGCGCACGCAGTGGTCAGCATGCGCACGCAACGGTCAGTATAGACAGCGCCGTGCACCAAACTAGCAGCTGCTGCCAGGCTGGTGTTACACCATCGAGCTTGCTGCAGTATCGGGTGTTGACTGCTGTGGTAGGATGCAAGGCCGCAACAATGAATGACCTCTGCTTTCACCTGTATGTCTAGCTGCATGTGCAGCAGCGGATGCTGCAGCGTGAGGTAGTAGCAGGGCACGCAGTCCATCAGCTGCCAGCCATGCGCAGCTGCTTCCTTGAGCCAGTCGGCTGCATCAGCAGCTGCCCCCTGAGGGCGTGGTGTGCTGCTGCTGAGCGGCTTGCCGAGCTGCTGCTGCACCTGGCCCAGCAGCTGCATGCGGCACGACTCAAAGGGCTGCTGGGAGGGTGTGTTGCACCTGAGCACGATGATGATGTCAAGGTCACTCCTGCAGCAGCAGCAGCAGTCAAATGCATTGCTGTGGAGCAGCAGCACCAGCTGTTGAGCCAGCACATCTCATTGCCGTGCACATGGGGGCTGCCTCGTCTGCTCCACGGCACATGCGTGCATTGCACACCAACACTGCACGCATCAACATGTCCCCACCCACAGCACTGCTGCCACACAACACGTGTGTCCTGCTGCATGCTGGCAGTAACTGCCACGGCCCCTGGCGCCACTAGTGTGCAAGGATGTTGGCAAGGGTACACATACACGAACAAAGTAAAGCGTAAAAAGACGCGTTCGCATCATAATCCTAGACTAGTAGTGTGTGAGTACTCACGTGCCGGCCAGGTTGGTCCTCTTCTCAAAGCTGCCCACTGACTTGGCGCGTGCCACCGTCCACGCCCCACTGCTGTCCGCTGTGGATGGCGTTGCTGACAGCCTCAACCACGCAGCGCATGTCTGCCTTCTCCGCATCGGACGGCATCAGTGCAGCGATCAAGCTCTTGATGCCCTGCTGTAGTGTCTGCCTGGCACTGGAATGTGCCGCTGTGGGCGCTGTTGCTGCTTGCTGTGCTGCAAGCCCTACACCTAGCGCCTCCTGTACTAGTGCCTCAGCAATCCAGGGGGCAGTGCGTGCAGTGACCCCTTCTGGATCCGGTGTGATGGGGATGTCGTCCCAGGTGTGGCGGGGGTTGCGGCGCTTCAGCTCAGATCCATGCATAGCGCTCTTTTGCTCGATCCTGCAGCCAGTATGAACAACAGCCAGCGCACAAGTGTCCAGCCAGCTGTGTCTGGTTGGGCCAGAGATACAGCGCTTACCCAGTGGGTGCTGACAACCACCACAATCACGCCAGCTCTCTGCAGCTGCCAAGCTGACTTGCACTCTCGGCAGCGCAATCTGCCGTTTCGACGACGAGAGGCACCCCTCCCAGCGCAGAGCACAAGGCGCATGTAACCAAACCCAAACATCGCTGGGATCATGCACTGCCAGTGCCTGCGGCAGGCCTGCTCACCAGCAGCACTCCAGTGGGTACGTCCTGTACTGCTGCTGGTCGCTGCTGCTGCCCTGCTGCGCATCCTCACTGAGCTCCACCACGATGCACGGGCAGCCGGGCAGCTGCAGCTGCACACCATACTTGTCTGCCAGGTAGCGCTCGCAGCTGATGGTGGTGTAGGCAGCCTCGCTGGGCAGGCTGCTGCTGCTGCTGTGGCTGCTATCTGTGCTGTGGGTGATGTGTGCTGCTGGGCGTGGGTCCAGGCATGAGATGCTGCTGCTGAAATGTCCAACAACTCCTCGAGCCTTGTTGACTATCTCACAGTAGACCTGTGAGGGAGGCAGCGCAGCAGGGTGATCGTCAATGCACAGGTGCTGAGCTGCAGGGGAGACAATGTCGTCGCAGTTTGAGCAGTGCTCATCTGCAGCTGGCAGCAGGCTGCACCCCTCCTGTACCCTCATAGAGTGCAAAGGCACCCCAGGCTGGCATTCCCACACAACATTTCGGCCAGTATGATATGGGTGTGAGCAGTCATGGCGCTCAAACAGGGAGATCACATAGTAAGCATAAGCAAGCAACACAAGTCCCCTCCTACATGCAACCTGCGGGACAGTCAGGACTCAGCCACGCAGCAGCAGCCAGTGGAGCCTCACCCTCAGGCCCCGCAGCTCCTCATTCAGCCAGGCATAGGCATCCAGATGCTGCCGCGGGCCAGCAGCCTCAGCAAGCTGCTCCACAGGCACCCCTGGCTGCTGCTGCTGCCGCTGCTGCTGCCGCCGCTGCTGCTGCCACTTCTCTAGCAGCTGCCGCACGTGATCCACCGCCCATTTGTGGTTGTCGTGCTTCACTGCTGGCTTGACAGTGTAGATGGTAGCTGCTGCTGCTGGTGGTGATGCTGGTGCTGGTGCTGGTGCTGGTGCTACTGGTGCTGGTGGCAGTGGTGATTGTGGTGCTGGTGCTGGTGCTGGCGCTGGTGCGGCAGCCGCACATGCCTGGGGTGATGAGATTGTAGGTTCAACTGGCGGGGCAGTGGCTGGCACCGCTGATGCTGCTGCCATTGCTGGCGCTGCTATAGCAGCACAAGTGAATGCAGCAGCAGCAGCAGCATGCAGTAAGCCAGCTGCATTGGCCTCCCCTGCCATGTGTGATGCAACTGCTGGGGGCTGAGGGATAGCAGCGCCGCTATCACCTGGGCTGCGGCCAGCCACCAGCACTGCTGCAGCAGGCTGAACAGCACTGCGTGCTGCTATGCCTCCTAGAGGCTGGCTGCTGCTCCATGCTGCTGATGGCGCAGCAACTAGGTGGCGGGTTGGCAGACACGCTGCTGCTGCTGTTGCTGCTACCGCAATCACCACTGCTGGTGCTGCTGCTGTAGTGACTCCTGCTGTCGCTGTCGCTGCTTTGCCGCTGATAGTCAGGCGTAGGATGTTCCACCACCACCTGCTGCTGCTGCTGCTGGTGTTCGCCTGGTGCCTCTGTGTGCCGGTGCAGCAGCAGGTCACCCAGTCCAGGGCCTGGAGCTGCCTGCTGCTGGCACCTGGCAGGTGCAAAGCGCTGCTAAACGTCAGGCCTTCTGTAGCCGCGTCCAGCTGCTACAACCCTCAGGAACGAGCTCGTGTCATCAAGCACCTGCTGAACGGGTTGTGGAGTGCCCTCATTGGCTGGCCCATCCGCAGGTTGCTGTTGATACTGCTGCAGAGTTTTGAGCAGTGCCTCGGGCACACCAAGGCGTGCTGCACACAGTGGGTCGGTGAGTACGTTTCCGAGACCCGACATCTATAACTGCAATAGCTGTAAGGCTGTCGACCTAGCGATCGCTCTCTGTTGCTGCTGCTTGTCAAGTGTGCCCGCCACTGGCTCTTGAAGCTTATCAATCCGTCGATGGTTGGTGTATCAGCGTGAGATTTAGCATCAGATCTGTGCGCACTTTAGTCATTGGCTGTGACATGGCACGGGGACTGCGTTCACCCGTCAGAAACCTGGCACTCAGCCTGACAGGGGACCAAGGACACGCCCGTACGCTTGTGACGTCCAGGGCAGCATTGCACACATTTAGGTAGCAGTCGCTCTGTTTGATCCAGCACAATCAGAAGGCTTTCAGCTATGCCGATGGCGCTGCATAAGACACAGGTCAAAGGATGCAGTTGCGTGGCCTGCTGTGTCTCTACACATCAAATTTTCCCCATGAAGAACTTAAAAACCTGACATAGTTACACATCCATGACTCAGGCAGTCTTGCTGCCTAAGCTACCGGCCGCTTTGCTGCTTCCACCACTGCTGCCCTCTAAGCTGCCCACCGTTAGCCTGCTAGCTATGCTGCTGTTGCTGCTACTGCTGCCTGGTTTGCTGCCTCCCAGCCCCCGCATGTACTGCACTTGCTCCACCAGTGCCTTGAAGCTGTGCGGCTCAAAGATGGCCAGCTCGGACAGCATCTTGCGGTTGAGCTGCACATTCTCCTGCCGCAGCCCATTCATGAACAGGGAGTACTTCATCTGCACACACACAAGCAGGTAGTAGCGCTTACTATGTGAGCTACAGGGATACTATCTTGCTATGAAAGTGCTCCTGAGACACCAGGCAGGCGAGTCGGCAGCCAATGATGGTGTGTGCTACCTCTGTAACGCTGGACTCAGCAGAGACACCAGCTGCTGCTGGATGCTCCTGCAACACTGCTTGGGAGAGGTTGCAAACATAGGGGCACAGGAGACTGGTATTTTCTTGCAACTGCCCCTCAGCATGCTCAAGCTTAGGAACGGTGCTCTTTGGGCACTCTGCTGGCGCTTGCGCGTTGAGGCCAAATGCTGCGTCCACTTGCACACCGACTGATGGACCAGCTGACAGGCATGGCCGCAACTGCAGCAGATGCACAACGGCCCATCCTCAATGCACACTGTACTAAAGAGCCTACAGTGCACTCTGATGCAGCAATGATGCATACAGCTGCTGCACACCGCACAGCCAGGCAAGATCCACTGCTGACTCACCCCATGCTCTCGAGCTGCTGCGTTCACGCGCTGGATCCACAGCGAACGTGTGTCCCCTTTCTTGTCCTTCCTGCCTTTGTAGGCATGCTGCAGCGCCTTTTCTGCCTGCTGGCGTGCTATCTTGATGCAGTTCCTGGCCCTGCCACGGAAGCCCTTGGCTATCTCCCATACCCTCCTTCTGTGCAAACCCATAGCTGCGACCGCTGCTGCTGCTGCTAGTGACTAGTCTGCTGAGCTAAGGAGCTGATGTTCCAAGTTGCGCACTATTGCTGCTGGACCTGGCGCTAGTGCCACTGCTGCTGCTACTGCTGCTGCAGTCACTCCAGCAGCTGGTAGCGTGTTCAGGTGCGACAAAGATCTCGAATGGAGGGTTCAAGTAGCCTCTTAGTGTTTGTCACGGCTGTGCTGCTGTTGCTTTTGGCACTCGCAGAACACCAAGATTTGCACGCCTTGGTGTGCGGTGCCCGATCAGCAAGACCCAATGGTACCAACACAGTTTGATCGGACGTGATTGTGTTTCATCCGCTAAGCGTCTGTGATGTGGCAGCAACAGGTGTCATGTGTCTGCTGTGCTGCCCCAGAGGTGTCAGCGAAGAGCAGAACGCGTCCCGCTCGTTTGCCAGCGGTGCATTTGATTGGCTAGTTCGTGACGTCGCGGCAGTCTGCTCTGCATCACCACTGGCCAATCACACATGTGCTTCTTGTCCTGCTTCCTGTCCTGCATGAAGTACACCGCCTTTGGCTGTTGTGATCCTTGATGCGCAAGACTGATAGGGCTGGTGATGTGTTAAAGATTGGAGTGGTCATCCCCTGCCTGGTGCGTGCAAGTCAGACGCAGTCAAGACCTACCCTACATGCTGCTGCCAGTGAGCACTAGCTGAGCAACTGCTGCTTCTGCACCTGCAGAACGAGGAGCACAACATCAAAGACACCCTGCAGAGGTGGGAAGAATATGAATATGGCTTATTGACAGCAGCAAGTGACATAACACCAGTCAAGGCTGTGGGCACCGCCCGCACTACCGAGAACTCCTGGCACAGCCACAGTCATGCAACATCGCCTGGTTGACCCGAGCATTGCTGTGCTGTTGTTCCTGCAGTGTGCGTGGCAAGGGCGTGTCTGAGATCCTTGTTGTGGACGGCGGCAGCTCCGATAGCACTGTCAAAGTAGCAAGAGCAAACGGAGCCAAGGTAAGCTGCTGGCGCAACAGCCGGCATTCTGCCTGCTGTCTGTGCACTCCTGGCAGCACGCCTTCTCCTGGCACAATGCAACAATATGATTCCCAGGCATGTCACAGCAGTAACCAGTAGCCTGTTGTCGGAGTTTGCATCAAAGCGCGGTTCGTGAGTGCAGGTCATCAAGGCGCCACGGGGGAGAGGCCCGCAGCTCAACGCTGGCTGGCGCGCAAGCAAGGCCGACTGGGTGAGGCCAGCCTGCATACGCCTAGCGCAACATGTGCACCTAGCTGCAGTCGTGGACATGTAGCACATTGCCTACTGCAGCAACTGGCACATCACAGTAGCCGCTCTGCGTCTGTATCGGTCAACACCTCATGCGCCGCTGTGCTGTGCTGCAAGCTGTGCATGCTGTAATCCCGCCGCGGGGCCGACGGTCGACTGGTTCCTGCGTGCTGCTTGCAGTGCCTGTTTCTGCATGCAGACACACAGCTGCCGGATAACTTCCCGCAGCTGATCACAGATGTGATACAGCAGCAGCAACAGCAGCAGCAGCAGCAGCAGCAGGGGTGGCATCTGCTGCAGCCGCACAGCCACCGCAGCTGCTGGGGCTGCTTCAAAAGCATCAAGCTTACACAGGTGAGATTCTGCAGACGTGTGTGCATCATTGCGCAGTGATTACCTCTGATGCCGGCGTGACGCAACATATAGTGTCCCAAGCAGCAGCAACATAGTGTCCCAAGCAGCAGCAACAGCGCAGCAGCTCCCCCAGCGTGATCAAGTCAAAGCAGATCCCAGCGAGCAGCAGGAACCAGCAGCTGCATGCATCAGGACTTCAAGGCGGTGTGTCTGATGTTGCCCACTGGGCACTCCACCATGCCCAGCCCCTCATGCTGTGCAGCGCTGTGCTGCCATGTGCAGGTGCCTCAGTGGCAGGCCTGGCTCACTGAGGTGGCAGTTGGGCTGAGGACACTGCTGTTCAAGTTGCCATATGGTGACCAGGCGCTGTTTGTGCACAGAGGAGCATTGGAAGCAGTGCAGGTGCGTGCAGCAGGAACACATGCACGCCACCAACTGCGCTGCAGCGCACCAGCACTCTGCACCATATTTATGCTATGGCCTTGCTATGCCACGCATGGAACGCATGGGTGGCAACGGCAAATGCAGCAGTCTTGTGGCCTCTGCGTTGTGTGCGCTTGCAGGGCTTTCCCGATTGGAGCGTGATGGAGGATGTGGGCATTGTGCAGCAGCTCAACCGCCTGTCGCCGCCAGCCATTGTGCCCCGCACGGTCGTCACCAGTGGGCGCAAGTACATGCAGCTGGGCTTCTGGCAGACGGTGGCATCACACCAGGCGATGATGCTGGGATGGGCAGCTGGCCTGCGCCACCAGCAGCTGCAGCAGCTGTACGATGCGTGCAGCAACGCGAAGGGACGAGGGCATAGCTGAGGGCTCTCATGGACCCATGCGGCACGGAGTAGTTGCCCTGGATGCCTGTCTTATGCAGTGGCTTTCGCAGTTCGCTAGCCAACCAGCAGTGGTGTCCCTGCCAACAGGAAGTGATGAATGTTTGTGCAGCCGCAGCAGCGGGTGTTGCTGGGCGCAGAGTTGGGAACCTTGCTGTGAGTGCGCATCACATATTGGGCCCGGCCTGTGCAGAGTGTTGGCCCGTCGGTGCATAGTGCTGATGAGCTGCAGCTGCAGCTGGCGGGTAGCATTTTAGGCGGCCGCGGGTCGCGCCTTGTACAACACCATCTTCATTTTTAGGGACTCTTCAGTCTATTTTGCGCTGCAACAGCTTGAAGGGTTGTCCAAGCACACTTTTGCGTCAAGGCGCGTGATTGATCTTTGCTTACTAGACAGTCAGGGTACCGAGCGGCTACTACTTTGTGCCATAGTCGCACCTAACCCAGCATTTGTTCGCAGCCGGTCCGTCATAGTCGTGCCCGCCTCGGTTTTGGGGTCCCTCGCGCCTTTGTCTTGGCGCCCTCCGCTTTCCCGCTCGCCGTCTGCAGCCTGATCTACTCACTTGGTGATCAGGAACATATATTCTGTGTTTGCTCTGGCCGATCTCTCTTTGCAAGTCTCTGGTTGTTGGCTTTGGCTGCTGCATCACCTGCATGCGCTGCGGAGCTATAGGCAACCCATACTGAAGCTGCTTATTCTGTTTAACTGAAACTGAGAGGCACTGGCTCTTTCTATCGCTCGTTGTGAGATAGACTAGGGACCCGCCACATCGGGCCACTGTGTGCACCGGGCGGCAAAGCGCAGCATTGCCCCCATCTTTCAGCGTAGAATTAGTCCAAGATGGAAGCGAGCAGGCGAAAGGCCGATCAGGTGAGCTTGCGGACATGCAAGGCACGCTTATGTGGGCGCCATTGCTCCATGCTATCGGTGTTAAGCAATGTTGGGCCGAAACAGGACCTCGATACTTATAATACAGTACAAGTGGCCCTGACATCTTGCTCGGCTTGTCTGCAGGATGGGGACCAGTGGAGTGCTCGTGGCACCTCCAAGAGGAAAACTAGCCGTCGCATCACGCAACGCAGCCCTGACCAGACGGGCAAGGCAGGTGGGTGACCAAAGGACCAGCACGGCTGCTTGCTTAGACAGCCAGAGCCCAAGCAGCAGCTGCAGGTGTACCCCCTTGAGTGCTGCATTATGCCCCTGCAACACCTGCTTCCCCCTGGACCCCATGCATCTGCCAACTGGTGTGCTTTCTGTTTTGACTCGCAGGGTCTCCAGGTGCAGGCGGCTACAGCCATGTTGTGGGCTGCCGCTACGACAGCTCCCTGGGCATGCTGACCAAGAAGTTCCTCAACCTGATCAACAAGGCAGACGATGGCGTCCTGGACTTGAACCATGCAGCAGATATGCTACAGGTAAGGGAATCGCCACATAATCTGTTTTCCGTGCTTATCCGTCCTTGGCCACCGCTATGCACCTATTGCGCTTCGCAAGCCGTGCTTGATGGGCAGGCAATAGCACAGGTGCAGTTGTGCTTTGTGCTGCCTGCACAGCAGTGATGCATCTCTTGCAGAGAATAGTGGCACCAACATCAACGTCTTTGGCTTGGCGCTTGCGTTCCTGCAGGTGCAGAAGCGCCGCATCTACGACATCACCAACGTGCTGGAGGGCGTGGGGCTGATTGAGAAGAAGAGCAAGAACAACATCATTTGGAAGCCGGCACTGCCCAGCGGCAGCCCAGAGAACGAGGAGGATGAGCGCGCAGTGGAGCTGCTGCAGGGCCAGCTGGCGCGGCTGAGGGTGGGTGGCAGAACATGTATCGCGCTGTTCTTACTGTGTAGCACAACATGAGCTACAGGCAGCAGTGTGAGAAGGCAGCCGCAGGCAGCACAGGTATCTGCAATTTAGAGTTGCCTGTACTCTTGTTGACCAGCTTGCCTGCATGCAGGTTCTGACTGCACTTCTGCTGCTGCTGTTGCTTGTTGTGTTGGCCGCTGCAGGACGCTGATGCCAGCCTTGACGCGCACATCCACCAGATGACCAGCTGCATCAAGGCCATGACGGAGGCAGCAGCAAACAAGCCACACTTCTACGTCACGGACGATGACATCACCAACCTGCCATGCTTCAAGTGAGTTCCCTGCGCTATTCGTTTCGCTGCTGTCTGATGTGCCTGCACCGCATACGTAGGCCAGCAGGTTGCTCCTGTGTTGCCGTCCACTTGCATTGCTTGCTTTTTAGGGTCAAATCTGCCTGGCTGTGATAAGCATACCTGCAGTTTGTTGCTTGCGACGCCTGCTAACGCATGCCACTGCTGTTGTGGTGCTGTCCTCTGTATTGTCCTGCAGGAACGACACCATCTTTGCGGTCAAGGCGCCTGCAGGCACCACGCTGGAGGTGCCAGAGCCAGAGATGCACCAGATGGAGGACGGCAAGCTGGCGCAGCGCTTCAGGTGCGGTTCTGCACGGCGCTGCTAGCGCTGCAAGGAGTTGCAGTTTGTACGCTCACCTGCCTGCACACATGCTGGTTGTATCTGCACACGTGCTGATCCTGATGTTGCTGACTAGCCTCTGCGAGCACTTGCAGTTTGTGCGGGCCTCAGACATGTGTGCCGCTGATTGTTGTGCTGACAAGTACCTGTTTGGTGTTGTCCGTTTGTGTGCAGGGTGCTGCTGCACAGCAGCACAGATGCAGTGGAGGTGTTCCTGGTGCAGCATGCAGTGCAGCCTGGGGAGGCAAACGCACCAGCTGCAGACCAGCAGCAGCAACAGCAGCAGCAGGCTGCAACAGGGCGCAACGAGCAGCAGCAGCTGCTGGACGCGCTCGTGCCGCAGCCACCCACCAGCCTGCAGCAGCAGCAGCAGAGCAACGCAGCAGCCGCTGCAGCAGCAGTGGCGGCAGCAGCGGCAGCAGCAGCGCTAGCTGGCCCCGACATTAGCATGGAGCCGCCAGGTGGCCTAACTGCTGCAGCAGCAGCAGCAGCACAGCACGGCAGCGAGGGCGCTAACCGCAGCAGCAACCGCCCACCACAGCTGCAGCCGCAGCATCTGGCTGGGGGCGCAAGCGGCCCTGCCCCGCAGCCGTCGCCAATCACGCTGCTGGCAAAGGCCATCAGCAGCGGCGGCATCTCTGCAGCTGACATTGCAGTGGGTGCAAACGCGCTGATCAAGCACGAGCAGCAACAGCAGCAGCACCACGCGCCACCAGCCGTCGCACCGCCTGCTGGCGTTGCAGCTGGTGCTGCAGGCGCGTGCGCTACCCCCAACTTTGCTGCCATGGCTGGGTTGAACAGCCCGCTGTTTCCTCCTGCTGGCCTGAGCTCGCCAAACCTGGGGGCTGCCAGCCCTGCACAGAATGGCAAGTGGGCTGACGTGGGGATCGACCCAGAGGTGTGGTTTGAGGGTGATGGCGGGGCGCTCGGTGCGCTCGGCGACTTTTTCAAGAATGAGTCGTCCATCTTCCACCAGGCAGCAGCTGGCGACCAGCAGGACATTGGCACTGTGGCAGCCTGGTAGTACTGCTGCTGCAATGCTATTGGCAGGGGGTGCGGTTGGCGACGGCGCAGAGAGTGCTGGTGATAAGGGCGTCGGGGCGACAACATGCTTGCACACGCGTAAACACAGCTGTTGTGAATGAGAGTAACATGGCGGCCGTTGCAAGGCTGAGTGCGTAAATCGTCTGTGTTTTGGGGTGCTGCAGCTGTGGTTCCTTTGTCCTGTTGTCCTGCAGCAAAATGTGTTGTGCCTGCACACAACAAATGCCGCTGGCTGACGTGGTCATATAGTGTGTGCCTTGGCAGGGTTGTGTGCTTGCCTGTTAGGCAGTCTGTGCGCCCAGCGCTCCATGCTCACAGCACTCCTGCTATGGGGTGCACGCACCGTCCTCCGGCTGCTGTTGCTGTGGGTCTGGTTACCTACCCGCTGGCATTTGGCTTGCCTTGGGATGTCAACTGCAGCTGCTGCTGTGCTGCTGCTGTGGGCACTGGTGGTGCATAGCTGCAGTGCTGGCGGTCCACTGCTAGCTGCCGAGGCATTGCGTCATCTGAATGTGTGCTGGCTGGCAGGGTTGTACCGCAGCTTCCTGCATTTCATTGCATGGAGCGTTTTGTTGCTATGCCACAGCACTGTCTGCCAGGTCCTGCTATTCAGCAACAGCATTTGAGGAGCCGCAGCGATGTCAAGAGCTGCAAGTGCTCTTCTGTGGGGGTGCTGCTTGCTGTGGGGTGCAGCAGCAGCACATCAGTAGTATGTGCTCGCAGGTGTGGTTCGGAGCAGGATGTTCAAACAAACCTTGCAGTGTGCATCATGTGGTGTTGGTTTGGGGCTTGGGGAGACCGTAGCAGTAGGCAGCAGCAGAAGAGGGTGCAGCGTATGTATCGCTGTCTTGCCATATTTCATGTAAAGCGTGTCACAGCCACTGCAGCAGCTGCAAGCTTCAGCAGCGACCAGGCGAATGTACTGCAGTGCTTGGTGGCTGTTGTACGTGCTTGATGCCGAGTGCTGGCATATGAAGTTCCGTGCGCCGTTGTGTGCTGCTGCGCATGCATGTGCTGCTGCTTGTGCTGCTGCAGCTCAAGTTTGTATGCGTAACAGCAGGCATGTGTGGTGGTGTCTTGCTGGCGTTGGGGCACAACCCTCCACGTACTCTTGACTCTTGTGTTGTTTGCACTTGACCTTACCGGGTGCTGTTTGCACAATGTTGCACGCCCAGGATAGCACCGGTGTATCTGTAATATGACAAAAATACATCAGCTTGTTGACATTGCTGCTGGCTGTGTGCATGGAGGTTCATCGCCGCCCAGCCGCTGGTTGTGTTGAAGGACAGCAGTTGTGTGTGATGTGCATGCTGGTTCTTTGGTGTTGTGTCGCTGTACCTTGGACATTATGCATTTCCTGCACAGTACGTGCCTGACGGAATGCAGTATAGTATGTTGTGACTGGCAGAAGCACGACTTGCAAGATCTTCAAGCATTGCTGTGCCCTGTGTGATGCAGATTTTGCTGCTGGCTCGGGGACTGTACACACCCAGCTGGTGCTAGCGGGCAGCATCAGCTTTTTGGGCTAGTTTTGGCCTAGTTTTGGGACTCATACAATGATCAGATCTGTCAGCCGGCGCCACCTGTTTGGCTTTGGGCCAGCAGTGCATCTGCAGGGCCTGTGCACACGTGGTGCTGGCGGCTGGTATCAGGCATGATGCCTGCTCTTTGGTAATCACATTTTGGATGTTACACTGAATCAATGTTACTCGAAACCTCGAGGGAGCTCCCGGTCAAGGGTTCTGTCGGCCAAGTACCTTGGCCTAGAAACAAGTGTGCCTCAGCGCACAATTGCTACAAGGTTCTGCTGCTGCGCAGCACGCCGTGTAGCACATGGGGTGGTCATTACATACGGTGCAACGTTGCATTAACTGCCAGTGACCCTGCCACCTGCAGCACAACTTGTCCACCAGTGGTGACCCAGCGCTGTGCTGTACTGCCGTCAATGGCAATGTCAACGCTCTTACCACCAAACCACGCTGGCACCTCACGCTGCCACCAGCTGCTGCTTCTCCAGCACGCCAGCAAGCTCCTCAGCACTGCAGCGCTCGCAGCCACACACAAACCCATAGTCGTGCAGCATGGCTCGCCGCTCCTGCAAGCTGGTGCCTTCCTCTTCGATGTATGACAGCAGCACCTCACGCCCCGCAGGGATGTCGAACAGTGCACGCAGCACCATCTGGCCGTTGGGCAGGCACGTGGCGGCAGCGTTGGGCGCGCAGCTGTGGTTGACGCAGCTCTGTAGCGCATAGAAGCCGGTGCCCTGCAGGACGCACGTGATGAGGCAGGACACGTGCACACAAGGTGTGTGTCATACAAGAGATTCAATTCACCTGTCTGCTGCAGCGGCTTGAATCAGCGCACAGAAGAAGTGCATGCTGAGAAAACGCCATGTTAATGCGCGTGGTCCTCTGCAGATCAACAAGAACGGCTTGCACAATAGCTGACCACCTTGGCTCATATCACAGCTTCTAGCAATCCAACAGGGGGCGACATGTGCATGCCATGTGTGCAGCCTCACCTCTGCTGGTGCGTCTGCATCGTCGCCGAGTGCGTCCAGCAGGGGCTGCACCTCCTGCAGGGCTGCTGCTGCTGCGTCCACATCCACTCCACTCTCTACGGGGTGCAGCAGCAAGTCCTTGTAGCGGGCCACAGGGGCAGGCACCGCCAGTGCCAGGTTGTTCAGCTCAAACATGCCCACCAGGCTGCCATACAGCTGCATGCATTAATAGGCAGTGGCAGCGTCAGACAGTGGAGGAATTAGCTGCACACAAAGATCGGCTGCAGCAAAGGCAGACACCAGAGGAGCTCGCACATCCGAACAATGCTGAACATGAATCCAAGCAGCGAGTGGCAGCAGCAGGGCCGCACAGCAAAGCAACTCGCTGCAGAGCGCAAGTGACGTGGTACGGCATCAACACTGCGGGATACAGGGCAAGGGACACGCAGTGGTGCAACGCGCAACCAAAGGTACAGGCATCTGATAGACGAGGTGCCTCACGACACTAGCACAAGGCTAGGCGCTGTCCCGCCTGGTGTGCTTACCTGCAGGTCGAACAGCTGCGGGAAGCGGCTGTCCTGCAAGCCGCCCCGCAGCAGTGCCAGCGAGTCAGCCGCCAGCTCCTGTAGCTGCGCCCGCAGCTCAGCAGCATCAACCTCCTCACTATCACTGTCGCTGTCGCTACTGTTGTCAGACCCATCTGCGCTGTCCCTGTGCTGCTCTGCCTCCTCCTGCTGCTCTGCTACAACGTCCCACCAGGGAGCCTTGTGGCCAACTGCAAACGGCAGGAAAGCAGCTTGCAGCGCTTGCAGATACAGCTGCTGCTGCTGAGCTTCACTTGTCGCTGCTACTAGCACTTGCTGCGTAGCGCTGCTTGCATGTGCTGCGGCAGCCGCACGTGCAAAGGCAGAAGCTGCTTCCTGCTGCTCATCGCTGTCTGCAGCTGCACTGCTTCCATCACCGTGCCCGTTTGCTGCTGCTGCTGCTGCATCAGCAGGGGTGAGTACCCTGGCCGCTATCCTTTCACCCACACTTGCTGCGCTGATTGCGTTTGCATACGCAGCGCCAGCTTCTGCTCCCTCTGCTACATCTGCTGCTGCCTGCTGCAGCAGCTTGTCAGCAGTAACAATCGTGCTCGCAATGACCTGTGCTGCTACCCTAAAGATGTCGTTTGTTTCATCCGCATGCTCAAAGAAAGCACCCAGCTTTGCCCGATTCACTGCGACACCATGCACATGCTGTACTGCTGGCTTCTGTGCCCGCTTGCTGCTGCTGCTGCTGCTGCTGCTGCTGCCACCACCACGGCTGCTGCTGCTGCCACCACCACGGCTGCTGCTGCTGCCACCGCTGGCATGGCTGTGACTACAGCTAGCTGAATGCTGGTGAACTGCGGGAGCCTTCCCCTTGCCTTTGTCATTACTACTACAGCACCGGCAGCGGCAGGGATGACAGCAACAGATTCAAGCTAAGTTGAAGGACAGACTCTGAAACAGGGGAGCGAGACAGTCGGCTGTGACACGATGGCAGAACAAGCAAGAGTGCAGCTAACTTGTCTGCTACCTCAGCAGCAACCCAACACACAAAGGTGTCTTTGCACCTACCTGCTGCTGCTGCTGGGCTCTGGTGCAGCTCCGACAGGGCATAGCAGGCAGTGGTAGCGCCCCCACGCCTCACGCTCACAACCAGCAGAGCAGTACTCCTCTCCGCAACCACCACGACACTTGACCTGCACGGCAGCGATCAGCAGCACCAGCACCCCCAACCACATCGTTACTATACATGCATGCATGAAGCAGGCCAGCACAGCTGCCCTGCTAGGGGAAGCTTTTGAACATGGAACGTTTGTTCGTTGTTTGCCAGCAGCAGCACTTGCTGATGAGGCCATGAAGTGTGGGTGCCGTCTCACTGTTCTTCAGGCCAGCCGCTATGCATGCTGAAAGTGTCTGCCATCTCCACCGTGTGCATGCTGCGGCTGTGGCTTGCGCTGCTGCTTCTGCTTCTGCTTCTGCTGCTGCTGCTGGGGCTTGTGCTGCTGCTGCTGCACAAGTGGGCCAGCACTGCTGGTTGTGTGTGCTGCTGCTCACCGGCTCTGCCATGTCCACCTTGTCCGTGAGAGGCAGCGTCACCTGGCCCTGCAGCAGCCCCTCAAGAAACTGACTGTTCACAGCAGCCTGGATCTGCGGCAGCAGCAGCAGAAACAACGGCAGCACCAGCAGCATCAGCAGAGCACCAGTCACAGACAACACAAGAGGCAAACACCGGCAACAGTCGTGCGGGGGCTGCCAAACACAACAGCAGCATGTAATTGTCAAGCGGAACTGGTTAGACCAGCTGATCGACCGTGCGGTTCATGCAAGACACCCTGTGGATGGTGTGTTGACAGCCGTCAACAACGGTCCTGGCTGTCTTAACTGGGCCCAAGTAGCACAGCTGCTTGTCCCTGAACCACCAACATCGCTACTGCTGCTGCTGCAGCATCAGCTGGCGCTGGTGCGAACACTGACGCTGCTGCTGCTGCTGCGTGTTGGCTGTCCCACCTTGTCCACCCTGTCCTGAACCTGCCGCAGGTCATCCTCCTCAGTGGCATCTGACAGCTCGTTGATCAGGCAGCAGATCTTGCCGCCTACATGCTGCTCAACAGTGCCTGCAGGCATGCAGCAAGCCCGTTGGATTCGTGCTGGTGATCGTGTTAAGCCTCTGAGCTGGTGTGTAAGTAAGTGAATACCAGCCCCAGCACCAGGTCACGCTGCCGTTGTTTGTGCCGCCAGGTGTGCTGGTACACGCAGCACACCCTGCAGCGTTGCTGCTGCTGCAGGTTCAAATTGTCTGCTACATGTGCTGTGTTGACTATGTGGAAGCTCTGTGTGCTGCTGTTTGGCAGCTCAAGCAGCATAGCATGTGATACTGGCTGCTCACCGACAGCCTTGAAGCAGTGGCTGCAGGTTGACACCTCCAACTTGCTGTCGAGCTGCTGCACGGCTGCCTGCAAATCATCACAACCTCAGTTGCCATCTGCAGCATAAGCTTCAACCAGGCATGCATGCAATGCAGCCATGTGCTGAAACTGGTCTCAGGCTGTGCAGCAGCGGCAGTAGCAGCAGCAGTTAGCTGGGCCTGACGTACGGTGTTACGCAAGAGCGGTAAGACACGAGGTAGGTAGACAATAGTACGTATCTTGCCCTCACCAAAGGTCGTTCTGTCCACAAGACGTCGCCCTGTTCGAAGCCCTTCGTTGCAAAGACGCCTTTGCCGCGTCCATCGCCGGCATCCGGCCTGATCTCGACGCCATTGGCTTTCAAACTAGCTAGAAGAGCCGTGTAATACTCGTTTGCAGTGTCCTGCTGCACAGGCTGCAGCAGAGGGTTGCTGCTGCTGGTGTCGGAAGCCATTGCTGTATTGGCACACGCGCAAGCAATGGCAATAGGAAACTGAAAAACCGCAAGCTACCTTCCCTGGTCAAACTGAAGCCCCTGTTATGAGAATAATCAGTCCATGACAAGCTTCACTGCTGAACCTAGGGTTGTGCAACACAGCCCCACGCAGGACCCCGAATGCAAGCAATGAGGGTGCCTTCAAACCATGGCACATTGCAGGTGTTACAGCACACTCTAAGCTGAACTTCTGCGCTGCACACAATCAGGTAATCTACACCTCTGCGCACAAGAACAACTGCCTGTGCAGGCTTGCATGCACATACACACACCGTGTGCCAAGCCCAGGCTGGGAACGGCGTGCCTTGCAATCAATGCACAAGCAAGCACCAGTGCGCCACAAAACATGCGTCAAGCCCAAGACACTACGTGACGCAAGCACGGATAAAGCACATGAAGTGAAGAGGTCATCTGTCAGTCCCATCAGTAGTATGTTATTCGTCACGTACGAATGCAGCTGTCAAGCACTTTACAGCCCTCCCGCACAGCAGGCCCTACCAAGATGCGACAAACCTCAGGTAACTAGTAGTTGCGTAATAACCAGGAACCCCCAGGATCATGCCTGTTCGTCAAGCCATACCGTCATGATGCACACATGGCTGCAAACATGGCTGCAAGAGCTTCTCATGCTGCCCTCCTTCTCGTCACCCTTGCTCCCTCCCCAGCACCATTAGCACCGCGCCTCTTCACCATGCCAGCCTTGTCTACTGCAGCAGCCTTGCTGCCAGCAGCTGCTACCTTGGTCTGCCTCGCTGCTGCTGCTGCTGCCTTCCTGCCGACATCCTTCTGAGGCGTCTGATCCTCCTGTATGTGGCCATCAGCAGCACCGTCAGACTCGCTGACGTCAGCGGCTGCAGCAGCAGCTGCAGGCTTTGCTCCAGCGCCGCGGCCTCGCCTCTGCTGACCTGGCGAGCCCTTACCAGCTGCTGCTGCTGCTGCTGCTGCAGGTGCTGCTGCCTTGCCTGCTGCTGCACGGTCCCTGCCAGCAGCCGGCTTGCTGTGCCGCGCAGCTGCAGCAGCAGCTGGCGCTGCTGCTGCCTCCTCCTCATCACCATTTGCATCATCCTCAGCAGCAGCAGCAGCAGCAGGTACTCTGCTGCGCGGCCTGACTGGTGCAGGGCTTGATGCATCCTCTGCATGCACAGGCGGCCTGAACGACAGCGACTGCTGCTTCATCTCAGGCTGCTGCTGCGGCCGCCGCCCACCCTGCTGCCGCTTGTTCTGCTGCTGCTTGGCAGCTGCATTGCCAGCAGCAGCATGGCTGTTGGCGGCAGAGGGCCGCCGTACGCCGTTCTGCTGTGGCTGCTGCTGCTGCTGCATGTCTGGCGGTGCAGGGGAGTGTGCCTCATGCCCTGATTGGCTGCCAACGCTGCCACCTGCGGAGCTACCAGGGGAAGCAGCAGGTGCTGGCTGCTTTGGCTGCTGCTGCTGCGCGTGCTGCCTCTGCAGCTGCAGCTGCTTCTGCCTGCTGGTGAGCTGGTCAGGCTGCGCATTGGCAGCTGCTGCAGGCGCGTCATCTGGGGTGCAACACGCAAGCAGACATAGACACGCACAATATCAGCAAGGTTGACAGCAATGCATGTGTTGCTTGCTACGCGATAAGCAAGGCCGTCTGCGCCAACCCCAATGAGTCTGCAAAGCGATAGCTGTTTCTGCAAAGCAACTACCAGCCTCGCATCACCAGCATGGCATAAGATGCCACACCAGCTGCCTACCCAAACACTATCATCAACAACCATCAGATGCCTGCTCACCTTGACCTGGCTCCCAGCCATCATCGCTGTCAGCCTGGGCAGCCCTCCTGCCTTTGCTGCCCCGGCCACCACCACCACCAGCTGCAGCTGCTCTGCTGCCCCTGCCCTTGCTGCGCTTAGCAGGCCGCCCCTGCTCTTCATCTGCATCCCCACCATCCTCATGCACACTGCCGTCTTCTGCTGCCTTGCTCTGCGCCCTGCGCTTGCTGCCACGGCCTGCTGCTGCGGCTACAGATGCCGTCACTGCTGCTGCTGCTGTGTTGCCGCGTGGCTTGGTGCCTCTGCTGTGCTTGGCTGCTGCAGCTGCTGCTGCTTGGCCAGGCATGTTGGGCGGCTGCGCGAGTGCTGCTACTGGCTCTGGGTCCAGCTCAACCTCAAAGCCAGGCGGCAGGAAGCTCACGCCAGTGACACCTGGTCAACGCATGGTCAAACGTGACAGCAGCAGGACAGCACAGTGGCAAGTCAGTTGCTGTGGTGAATCACCGTGCCACGCCAGCAACAGCTGTCGTCATACTTTGCGCTGCTAAAGACTTGGCATGGCACGCAAGACGATGAAGCTGCAGTGGATTGCTGCATAGCCACAGTCAGCAGCACATGTGCAGCAGAGTACTGCATAGCCACAGTCAGCAGCACATGCACAGCAGAGTATTGCATAGCCACAGTCGCAACAGAGTGCTGCACGGTGCATTGCTCACCTCGCTCCTCCTTGTCGAGTGGCCTGTAGAAGTTGACTGGCAGTGTGATGCCGCCAGGGTGCTTGGCTGTGAGCAGGCTGGCGTCCAGCTGCATGCGCTGCGCAAGCGCCCTGATGGTGGCGACAGCCATGTCACACAGCACGTACAGCTGGCTGGTGGCAGACTCCTCCTGCAGAGCGAAATAACACAGCACAATACAATGAGCGACCCACAAACACGATGCGATAAAAGCAAGGACATGCCAGGCAGTTGACTAAGCAGGAAGCAGGGATACAACTCTTCATGCACAAGCAAAGCCTCAACACACCGCTGTACGCAGGATGTGAGGGAATGCAGTACATGGCGGACTAAGCAGAACACAGGTGCACTGCAAGCACGCGCACACACGCACACACATCTACCACTAGCGTTCCTTGCAACCAAGTATTTCAGCGCATCACTCACCGCCCTGTCTGCGGTGAACTTGATGTAGGCGCACATCTTGCGCAGTGCAGGGATGAACGCGCCGCTAGCTGTGCTGCCCGACTCCACCAGCAGCGGCTGCAGCATGAACTGCAGCATGAACTGGAAGGGCGTGTAGCACTCGGCTTCCTCCTCACCCTCCTCAGGCTGCAGGGGAGGCAAGAAGGAAGGGATTAGGCAGCAGCGGCAGCAGATAGACGCAGCAGGTAACTTTAGCACGGATACAGGAGATGAGAGCAGTCAGGAAGGGCATGTAGCACTCTGCCTCCTCCTCACCCTCCTCAGGCTGCAGGGGAGGCAAGAAGGAAGGCAGGAGACAGGCAGCAGCGGCAGCAGATAGGCGCAGCAGGCGACTTAGGCACAGATACAGGAGATGAGAGCAGTCAGGAAGGGCATGTAGCAATCCACCTCGTCCTCACCCTCCTCAGGCTGCAGGTGGGGCACGAAGGAAGGCAGAAATTAGGCAGCAGCAGCAGCAGCAGATAGGCGCAGCAGGTGAGTTGAGCAGGAGCACAGCAGATGAGAGCACTCAGGCAGACAGGCATACTGGAGCAGCGGGGAAGGGCTCAGCATGTTACGGCCGCTTGTTGGCGCCAAAGAAAGCATGATGACACCCAAACGTGTGCAGGCCTGCACGCATGGTCCTATATCTACGTTGCAACAGGTGCAAATGTGTCTGACAAGGGCTTTGACATAGCGTTCTGGCCCTAGGCAGCACACCATAAGCAACAAGCAAGTTACCAGCTACTTCTGTTCTACAGCGGCGATTTGTCAGCGCAGTCAACAGCCGCAGCACACACCTGAGGGAAGTCCGGGTGGTGGGCCAGGATGTACAGGCCGTACGGCAGCAGCATCTCAGGCTGGTCCTGCAGCGTGCTGCCTCCCCCACGCACGCCAGCCGCGCCCCCATCATCAGCAGCAGCGCTCATGATGCTCTGCTGCACTGCAGCACGCCTGCTGTGCACCCACTCGCGCAGCATGCGGGCTGCTGCCTCCTTGTTGGAGAGCTCGGGGTCCACGGCAGCAAGCGGCAGCATGGCTGCATACTTGGCGGCCAGCTGGTGCGTGGAGCGCCGCATCTGGACAGAACAGGGGGCAAGGATGAATCGATGGGACAATGGGTGGGCAGCATCACGGTGTTGAACAACTTGTACTACATGCGGCTGTGTAGGGTCACGCTGCAGCGCCATAATCGCATATCACACAAGTGTCACCAATACTTGCTTTCATCTCCAGCTTGAACACATGTCACATGAGCAGCAACAATGGGCCATACGCTCCCAATGCAATGAACAGCATGTCGA
This sequence comes from Tetradesmus lagerheimii, assembly GCA_902809745.2. NCBI lineage: Eukaryota > Viridiplantae > Chlorophyta > Chlorophyceae > Sphaeropleales > Scenedesmaceae > Tetradesmus > Tetradesmus lagerheimii. The sequence goes on from CADDIJ020000784.1 coordinate 175,770, forward strand.
TGCATCATGAAGAAAGATACCATCCTTCATAGCCTAGCAGCACATTCATGCACTTTGCACTCACGTTGAAGTAGTTGACCAGCTTGTAGACCTTTGCTGCAAACACGCCGCGCACGCCAATCTGGTTGTCCTGCATCACCAGCGCCAGCATGCAGTAGCAGCCAGCACCCTGCCGCGCGTCATGACGGCGTGCCAGCCGCAGCAGCGATGCTGCTGCTGCCAGGCGCAGCTGCCCGGCCACTTCGTCCGGCACGTCTGATAGGAACTGCGGCCTGGCCTCCTCACTGGGCTCGAGCAGGCTGCAGCGGCAGCAGCAGCAGCAGAAGCAATGCCATGCAGAGATGCATGGTTAGCAGGTCCGTGCCGGAGTGCTGGGTGCAGCGCATGGCAAAACTTCTAGGGTTGAAGTACAGGTTCGGCACTCACCAGCAAAATCAAGCAGTGCAAGTAACAGGAGGCAGGGCCCAATACACTGAACTGCTGAAGCAAACACTGCAGGCAACCACCAGTTGTGCAGCCAGCGCCATGCATGCTGCACTGGCTGTCACCTCAGTACCACGCTCGTTGCTCACCCTTCCAAGTCTTGCGCCAAGCGTGCAGCCATCCGTTGCGTCTCCATCGGCACATCATCACTGTCACTGTCAGGCACGCAGCCAGCAGCAAGCGCCTTCAGCGCGGCACCCTTCAGCCACACCCCCGCAGCTTCAACCTGACTACTGCTGCCATCCGCAGCGCCTAACTGCTGCTGGCTGCTGTACCTGCCCCTGCTGCTGCCTGGCGATGTGAGTGAGGCAGGGGTGGAGAGTGACGGCTGCGAGCGGCTGCTGCCGCTAGCTGCTGCGCCTGCTGGTGCTGTCACTGCTGCGTCGAGGTAGGTGAGCAGGTAATCATCCAGCACAAAGCTGAGCAGCTGCTCTGCATGCTGGCTGAACACGTCTGCAGGGAGGAGGTCCGGAGAGTTGAAGTTGCGACATGGGCAGCAGCAGCAGCAGAGCGACAGACATGTGCGAGTGGCGATCCAAAGTGATGCTTGCAATGTTGGAGTGCATGTTAGAGTGCTGAGCAGACAGCCGGCAATGCCACATTATATGCACAGCAGGCCTGCTACTCTGAAGGCTCTAGGACTCCCGGATGCTGCACTGCCCTCGCTTGCTTGCAGCGCCCAGCATGCATCAACAGCAGGTGCACCCCCAAAACACCGATACCAAACATGCACACCAACAACCATGCTGATGCCCACATCCACACAGCCTTACCGCCACCTAGCAACACACATATTCTTCCCACCACCCTCTCACCTGGCAGCAGCCTGCCGATTGTTGACAGTGCCTGCAGCTTGGCAGCGCCCTCAGGCTCGCCAGAGTCAAGGCTGCCTGCCAGGTCAGCTGCAAGCCGCGACAGCTCAGCACGCGCGCTGCTGTGGTCCTGGCAGTACGCAATGGCATACGTGGCCCACTTGGCAGCCCTGGGATTGCACACTGCAGCTGCAGCTGCTTGGCTATCATCCAACTCCTCTGCATCTGCATCGTCTTCGTCCATTGGATCTAACTCATCGTCTGACCCATCTGCTGGTTGTTTGCGTTTGCTGTTGGGCTTGCGCCCAGCAGCCGCAGCGGAGCTTCTGCCTTGCACCAGCTGCCGCATGCACGGCAGCAGCTGCTGCTTGACCAGCTTTGCTGTAGCAGCATCTGGCGAGGCTGCCAGCAGCATGCCGCGCTTGCGCTGCTCCTTGGCACACAGCGCCAGCAGTTGCGCTGCCAGCTGCTGCAGGTCGGGTTCGCTGCCCTGCAGCAGGCTGTGCAGCTGCGGCAGCAGCCCGGCAAACAGCATCGGCGCATACTGCAGAAGGAAGATAGCAGGCACAGCCAAACAGACGGTCAGCATCAGTGCCCACCGGCACATGCAAACAACTGCAGCAGGCCAAACACTCATTTGGCAACAAGCTCACTACACAATGCATGCAACTTCCAGGCGTCTGACCTGCTGAAACCCATCTACAAAACCAGGTGCTTTCCAACACCAGTGATGAACACAACAGACACATCTAGCCAAGCTCACCTTTGACAGCCGCTGTGCCAGCTGGAACGCTCCCCGCACCAGGTCACCCTGCTCCCCCTCCAGGTCAACCCCAGCCAGCTGCAGCAGCGCAGCCAGCAGCGGCTGCGGGAACCAGGCAGCAGGCCGCGCCCACAGCAGCAGCTGGCTGATGAAGTCTGCGGCGCTGCTGCGGGAGCCCACGCGCGACAGCGCATCAGCACGCGCCTTGCTGAACGCCTGTCGATGTATTACATGCGGTAGTTGGGCGGGTGAGGAGGAGAGAAGGGACAGCACACATGGGCAGGCATGTCAGGCGGAAGCAAGCATGATAACAAAACATTCGTCGACGCATGCACCCAACACAGAAGCATGCTAAATCTGTTATGTTGGTGCAAAGTTCACGCCCAAGCATGCATCAACGACAGCAAGCCCCTGCTGCAGCAGAGCCGCATCGCGCACCTGTGCAGTGGCACCTGGCGTCAGCGCCTGCTGCAGCGCTGCAAACGCATGGTTGTCGCGCACAGCCTGCAGCGCAGCCAGGCCCTCTAAGGCCTTGGACGTGTTGGGAGTGAACGGTGCCAGGGATGACGCCAGGTTGCGTGCTGCGCGCTCCAAGTCCTGCTTGATGGGCTCTGCTGCCTCTGGGTCTTTGGCCTTGCCTGACAGCTTGCGGCGCAGCACCAGGAACGCCAGCGCATCGCCCTGCGATGGACAAGCGCACATGCCGGATATGTAAAGTAGGGTCACATAACTGTAAGTGCAAACTAGGTCAATACCAAGGCCATGCACCAGCCTACGAGGCTGCCTCATGTGCAGATTAGAAGTGGTGTTAATGGGTGGACGATGTGTGTACCGCAGTCAACCACGCAGGCACTGCATGAAGATGAGGCAGGCAAGCTTGCATATGCTGCAGTCCAGCGGGTACACATGGCTAGGGCATATGCCGTGCCAGCCGCACCTGCAGCCGTGCGCGCATGGCCAGCATCATCATGAGCGTCTCCCTATCCATGTGGTTGGCATTCAACCACAGCTGCACCCACGCTGCTGCTGCCTGTGCAGGCGTTGCCTGTCCCCCCAGCAGCCCGTCCCTCATGACTGCCTCTATGAGGTGTGCCCGCAGCTCTACGTCACTCTTGCAGCACAGCAGCATGCGCGCTGGCAGCCAGCAGTACTTGGCGAGCTGCTCCCCAGTGCCTGCAAGCACAGCAGCAGGTGGACAGGCAGCAGTGTGTTGACAGCAGGTGTGTTGACCGTTAGGAAGTGAATTTGGGTGCGATTCAACGCAGGTGGTGCTTGCAGGATGGCGCAACAGCTGCCGCAATTGCAAAGCTGACAAGAGTCTCCCCAACTTCACTCCTGTCACACGCACAACGCACAGCAGTCCTCCCTCACCATCGGTCAATCAGTGCGCAGCACACAACCTCCCAATCAACATACTGCCCCTCCTGCTAATCCACAGCACATGGTCAACTGCCTGCAGCCTCACCTGCAGCTGCCACAGTCCTAAACACCGCCATCAAGCTATTCGCCGTCTGCTTGCGCACGCTGATCTTCGTGTCGCGCAGCCGCATGCACATGCCCTTCAGCACGTCCTGCAGCCACGCCACATCACGCGCGACAGCAGCAACACCAGCAGCGCCGTTGCCCCCACCCACACCAAAGTCAAGCTCCTTGTCAGGTGGTGTGTATGCCACGCCGAGCTCTGCTGCTGCTGCTTCGTCGTCCTCTTGGCTGTCTAGCAGGGTTGCTACAGCAGGGGGCGCGATGAGGCCGAGTTGATGGGGGGTGGTTGCGGCTGTGCCGCCGCTGGCTGCTCCTGCAGGGCCTGCCAGCAGCTGCCGTGCGCACTGGCAGACAGACTTGACGGCAGCGATGCGCACTTTGTCATCGTAGTCCTGCAAGCGCACCGCTGCCTCACGTACCACCTGCAAGGGCAGCATGCGCAGTTGGTGAGTGCGTGACAACAGGTACCGCAGCATAACTGCCGACATACCAAGTTCCGCAGGAATGAAACACTGCTGCTGATGGAGAAGGAGACAGCGCACACGTGCAGAACAGTGTATATAGGCTGCTGGTAAAGCAATTGTTGTGACGTCCGCTCACCTTTTCTTGCCGCTCAGAGCTGCCAGCAGCTGCAACCAGCGTCGGCGCAAACTCCACCAATTGCAGCCGAATCGCCACCTGCACATGACAGCAAGCAGGCCACAGCTCATCACTGATACACCTGTGTGTTTTTGACCACTGATGATGGCAGGTGGCAGCCGAGATCTGCTGAACATGCGTGGTAGGCAGGCACACATGCACCGCAGATACATGCCCACTGAGGCCTACTGCATGTGCACTCTACCAACAAGCAGCATGCATCCAGCCAGCCACATGCACTGTGCATCAGCAACATGCGGTGCAGCCCCAGCCTACCTCTGCGTCCTTGAAGCGGTGCAGCAGCTCATCAAACACGTCAGCGTACTCGCACACCAGCCTGTTGCCGGGCACGCTGAACAGCTGGCACACCAGCCGCGTGGCCTCCTTGCGCTTGACAGCATCTTCCGCAAGCATCTCGCTCGTCATGTGAGGGATGACTGGCAGCAGCACCTGCGGCACGGCCTGGTACAGCTGCAGGAGCAGGCGGCAGCAGCGCCGGCAGCTCAGCGCTGTTCTGTCGTGCGCTGCAGGGCGCATGCAACTGATGTTCAGTTGCAAGCAGCATGTCAACTGTCTGTTTCAAGTGTGAAGAGCACCGCCACATATGGCGGCACATACAGCTGACGCACAGGAGGCGAGCACAACAAAGCAGCGAACAAGTGCCTGCAGCATGTGCAGACGATGAAAGGACAAGGGCAGCCATACAGGGTGCGCTGCCGCCTGGTTACCTGGTAGATGAGTGTGTAGCAGTGCTGGTGCAGGTCTGAGTTGCTGGAGATGGGGCTGAGGATGAGCGTGGTGAGGAACTTCTGCAGCTGCAGCTTCACTGCAGCCTCGCAGCTGCGCAGCACAGCCTGAGCCATCCTGCAAGCACCAAATAACAAGAAGGACACGTTCAAGAAGTACTGTGGTTTCCAGTACTGTGTTGGTGGCATGCACTGTGCAGCAACAGGAGTCCATGGCCACCGCGTTCAAGCACGATCAAACCCGCGTTCTCTGCACTGCAGGCCACTACACGCCGCAGCACGCTGAAAACAGTGTAAGCAGGTGCATACAGTGGATGCTAAGGAGCAGCTGTGCCCAGATGGCAACAATATATCTGGCGAGTATCAACTCACTGGCATGCCGCAGGGTTCTCCTGGCTCTTGGGCGGCACCAGGTGTGACAGCAGCACCTCCAGCTGCGAGTCTGTGACACCAGACTCGTCACCAATCAGCCCATTCAGCACCTGGCAGCAGCAGCAGCAGCAGTTGAGACAGCAGCACATGCACAGTGTCCAACCCAAGCTCATAATATACTTGATGGTAGTGGTTGCTGATTGTATAGGTTTGGAGCAACAGAAGCAGCAATCGCTGTGCTGCCAGGCAATTCACCCATGCAGGTGAACAGGACTGCAACCTACACTGCTGCTTGCAACTACCTGCCTGAGCACATGCGCTGGAGCATTCAAGCCAGATCTGGGCTCCTTCTACTGCTGCTGGCAAAACCTGCTGTGCATGCACTGTTTTGGTGCTGCTGTTGCTGCTCCTGCTGTTTCCCGCCAAAACTGCAGCCGTCCTGTACTGCTGCTGCGGTGCTGCTCACCTCCATGACCTGTGGCCCTGCATGAGGCTGGCTGCCAGCACTGCGAACAAAACAACACGCAGTGAGATATAGATCAAACCAATTCTTTATGCTGCACATGCATGGTGTGCGCATACATGCTGTCCAAGGTAGGCAGCTGCTTCCAGATTGGGCGCACGCCACTGCGAGAAGCATACAGCTCCAACCTGCGTGTGCTTGCTCTTGCAGGACAGCTTTTGCTTTGCTAAGGCTGCTGTGAAACCTGCATGATGCCACATCTTTGCTTGTTGCTGCCTGCTGCTGCTCACTTGATGCACTGCAGCAGTGTGCGAATCCACTCTAGCACCATCTCGTCTCTGCCCATGTCCAGCAGCAGATAGTAACTCTTGGTCTGCAGGAAACCAGAAACATGCAACGTCAATTGCTTGTCAGTACTTCCACAGTATGCTTGACATCTGCAGGCGCCCACTGGCATTGTTGCATCCCGACAGTACCGCCTACGATCCTGCTGCTGCTGCTGCTGCCATTGCTGCTGCTGTTGTGGAAGCGCGATCCGGCCATGCATGCACGCTCCAGCTGCTACAGGCTGTGCAGTGACATCAATGGCACGATCCAAGGTTACTCAGCCACTTGCCTGGCTGATGGTCTGCAGCACTGACACTGCAAGCTCAAACATTGGAGCCTGGTACTCCTGCACCTGCTGCACGCTCCACAGCAGCAGGTCGAACACCGGCTGCGCACAAGGTACACAAGAGAGTAATTAAGCAGCGAGCTTCCGACTATGCGATCAAAGTGGTGCAAATGCTCAGTGCTGCACATCATGTGCGGCATGCGCGCTGTGCCATGACTGTGCTGCTGTCTACTGCCCACCTCTAGCTCTTTGTCCTCGTACGGCGTCTCAGGCGCGTATATACGCAGCATATGTGCCAAGCATACTGCTGCATACATCCTGACATCCTTGTGCTTGCTGCCGAGGATGTTCTTATCGATGAGCAGGGCTGCCAGCCCTGCTCCTGCAGAGCCCAGTGCTGCAACATCCTGTGGTGCCTTCTCAAGAACTCCCGCAGCCAACTTTAAATGCTTGAGAGCTACATCTCTGCTTTTAAGATTGCTGCGCAGCTTCGTTACAGCACGGCCCAAGTCTTCTCCATCATGCTCAGCGAAGTCATAGGCATCCGCCATGATGTACACAATCGCTTACGGCTCAAATATGTTGATCATTATGTTTGTTTGCAGTGGTTCGCGACAACGAGCAAAGTGACCTCAGTGCTGCTCATCACAACGCTTGGTCCTGAACACACTAGAGGCGGAGACACCACGAAGAAACGATACCAAAACTCCCGATCAACAGTTTTCCACGCGCCTGACTGCTGTGACAAGGGTTCAGTTTGAATGCAAAAACCTACCGCAGTGCTGCTGTCTGACAGCACATTTAGGTGGTGGGCTGGACGTTTGAGCGCAGCGCACCACGGCGCAGTGATCAGCGCACTTCTCTGACAGCATGCACAACGTTGGCCGGAAGACCTAGTACATATGCTGTACACTGTGAAAGATGGGACCACTGGGGCACTCCGAGTGCAGGAGTACTTGCCTGGCCATACGTCCCAATGCATTCATCATCACCGGGCACCCAGTGGCTGTGTGACGTTCACCAGTCCCGAGTTCCAACTCTGCCAAGTCATATATGAGAGGATGTAGATGATCTGCAGGGAGCTACCTGGCAGCCCCGCCAGCAAAAAGCAAAGGTACAACTACGGTCTTTATGAAGTGCATGCACATTGTTCTGCATGCTATTATTACATTCTTTCACTTTCACAACTAACCATCACCAATCGTGCTAAATTCCGTGCATATGGTGCACCCACTAGCATTTCAAAGCGCAGCCTGGAGCTGACGACCTCGCTGTTGCACGTAACACACATGTTAGCTCAAGCTCCACAGCAGCTCCTTAGCAAAGGCACAGCTCTCAAGCCAACAGACCGCACTGACTCAAGGCAGCCATGAGGTCCAGCTTCCCTCCCTGGTGCACAGCACTTCCAGGTTGGCGACTGCAGCAGCCATCTGTTTGCCTTCAAGGCATAACGCTTATGTGTACTTGATACGGTCTGGCTGGTCGTGTGGCTCGTGTGCAGCTCCGCTGACGGTGTTGTCTCCTGTGTGGCCCAGCTCCTGCAGGCCCTGCTTCACAGACTCGACGTGCTGCGCCTGCATGTCAGACCCCAGGCCTGCAGGTGCGGCAGCAGCAGGGCAGGTGCAACAGGGCAGGGCTGGTGCCTTCCAGGCAACTGAGTCTTTGAGAGCAGACTATGACAGCATGCGCAGCCTTGCTGCGCGCTCCGCAGTACTGCAGCACCAGCGAAGTGCTGCCACCCCATCAGGAAGAGTCACAAGTAAACTTAAACGGCCATCACCACTGGCGAGCTGGCAGCTGATGAGCGCATTTTGCACACATCCCTTCTAACAGCTGGGTTAGCTGGTCACCACCTGCAGCAGGTACACAGCTGCTATACGCCAAAGATAAACAGCGGGGGCTGCACACAGGTGCCTGCCTCAGGTGGTATTTGTAGCTACAGGCAGACTGCTGGCCGGAGCTCTGACTGGTACGCAGCCTCACCTGCAAGGCGCTCGTTGATGGCATCCAGCAGCAGCACGCCTGGGCTGTGGTCAGCATGGCGCAGACCCTCTACCTGGCACAGCAGCACACAGCAGGGGTGGCAGCCAAGTGTCACAACAGTGCTTCACACCAACTGGCTTATAAGCCAGTTCCTGATCATCAGGAAATGTCACCGCAGTGCTTCACACCATCTGGCCACATGCCAGGTCCTGATCAGGTCATGACCAAGTATTGCTGGAAATATGGCTTGGACCCAGGAGCCATATACAGATGGTGCTATGGCGACCCTGTTTATAGTGGCTGGCAAGTAAGTTGCAGCATGTGCGAATACCATGCTGCCGGCGCTGCCGCTGCCGCTGCTGCTGCTGCTGCTGCTGCTTGCAGGCCACTGATGCTCCTCACCAGCTGCTGCAGCTGCTGTGGCGCCAGCTGCTGCACGCCTGGCATGAGGCCTCGCGCCAGCTCATCCAGCACCATCTGGTCAGCAAAGCGCAGCCGGCCCAGCACGCCGATGGTGCGCGCAAGCGCGTCAGGCGGCGCTGTGCCGGCGATGCCCACAGCCATGTCTGCAGCAGCACAGCAGCGTACGCTATGATTTTAACACACCTGTACAGCTTCTACACAGCATCCTCTACCTTGCAGGTTGTAGAACACACTGTGCTTGCGGTCACTAACCATCACATGGCGTCATGCAGAACTAGTCATGTGCTGAAAATTGCTGCAGGTCGCGCGGCGGCACACATGCATGTGTCATGCCTTGCACATCATGAGCCCTGCAAGTTCTTGCTGGTCCCCTCAAGCACAACTGCACCAGGCAGGGCCCTGCCCGGGCAGAATCATGCTGTGAGGCAGCAGCATCCTTTCTTTCCAGAGAGCCGCACCCCCCTTGCTTTCTGTGATGAAAAAACCAATGAACTGCAAGCCTTGCTTCGCAGGACTACATCGCCAGCACACCACAGACAGACACACTGTGCATGCCGCTCACCTGCCAGCATCTGGAATGTCGGCGTGTTGTGCACCTTTGCCTGCAGCTCCTCCTTGCTCATGCCTTGCACGCAGCGCTCAACCTGAGGCAGCAAAAACCACAAGGCATGTCAAATGCCTGCACTTGTGTACAAGAAGACCACGTCGCAGCAGCAGGGTGCTCGTCACGCATCACATGCTAAGCCGAATGCACTAGCAGAGTGCGGTTGCTGGGCATTATGGCTGCCAAAATACTTTTGCGACAATTTCGAATTCCCTGGTCTTCTTACAGGGTCAGGCCCGTTGCGTCCCAACGTTGCGTCCCCACAGATCCTAACCAGTTGCCTACCTGTGTCAATGCAGCTTCCACTGCTGCGTCATCAAACTGTTTGCCATCAGACTCCACCAACCGCAGCACCGCTGACAAGTCGCCACGCTGCCCTGCCTGCATGAATGCAGTTATTTAACAGGGTTTGTGCGTGTCAGCTCGTTGACCCGCATCGTACACAGGTGGGAAGCGAAGATCTGCACAAAGGTGTGGATGTCTAGCTGTGACAGTACAGCAAGTGCATGTGCCACATGCAGCAGGCTGCTGCAAGGGCAGGCACTTGAGTAAGTATGGCAACTGTGCCAGCCCACAGCAACCAATGCGCCACCGCTGTGTTCACGGGAAACACGCAGCTGCGCAACATGCTTGTATATGGCCCCGTGGGCATGAAGCAGCCTACCTCTTTCAGTTGCTTGGCTACGCTGCTGGATGACTGGCCTTTTGTGTTCTCAGCAGAGGAGCTCCATAGCCGCGGCTGGGGGTGCGCAGCCACCACCCAACCGACCTGGCTTGATGTTGTAGTGGCCTTCAAGCCAGCAGCCTGCACAATTAGCAGCAACAGGTGCTGTTGCGCAGACCAGCAAATGCATGTGGCTCAGCTCAGCTCTGAGAGCTGTTTGCTGCCGAGATGAAGATCAACCCTGACACAAATCCTGTTGCTCAGACACACATGTAGCGCAACTGTACTAATCATGCAGAAGTCACAGCTGCAGTGGCTGTGACCAGCACCTCAGGTGCAGCATCGGATGCTGCACATGTTTACCAGTGAGCCTGCTGCCGCAGCTGCAGAAGTACCAAGGGTTTGTCGTTCTACAGCATTACGTGCAATCGCGGCGCAGGCCGGCAACAGGCGTGAGGCTCGCTGCATGATGATGTTGCGGGTCCGTGGTTTGCCGTGCGTGTGCTCTTGCTTTGACTTCGGGATATCAGCAACACATAATCGTTGTTCAGCTTTGCTGATTGCCTGATCACCTCGGGACGAGCACGTTGCAACCTGCGCCAAGGTGTGAAGTCATGCCACCAACAGCCACAGACAGCAGTACAGCATAAAGGTGCGCGCGGCACACCAACTTCTGCCCGCAACAAGCAACGTACTCCATCAACGAACTGCCCTACATACACGAAATTGACATTATATGCACTTAGGTGCCATCAGAGACTGCTCTGGGCAAAATGCAAGCAGAGATAAGTTCCTGCGCCCATTCGTGCTAGCTACACTAACAGCGGCCCTAGCATCCACACTTGAAAGCAGAGGTCACCTTGGCGCATAGCACCTTGACCTGATGCCTTGTCAACTTGATCCAAACTGTGATGCCAGATGCTGAGCAATTGCAGTATGGAGACATTGGACTGCCAGACTGCAAGCCACCAAATGCGCCACGCCAGCGCCTGCTCATGCAACACAGGCACGCAAACATGCTTTTCAACAACATCTTCAGTCAGCAACAGGCGACAGGAGTCAAACCAACCAAAGGCATTGCCACCTGACAACTGCACACTCTCTCGCATGTCTCTTCCTCATCTCCTTTCCAATCCCTTTGAGCCTTGCACCCTAATGATGCAGAACACCGCCTCAAAACACTAGCCCCCACTGCTGGCTGCTACAGCCAGCATCCGACTACATCTGCACAACAGCCCCAGGCACCCTCAAGCTGGCAGTGCCAGCTTCTCATTGTTCTGCCAGCTCTGCGCACAGGAAAACAGCAGCAGCCGTGGCAGCAGCAACTTTGGTGAACAGACGCTGTGTGACGGACACTTCGGCCATTGCACACGTCTGCACACTTCCAGCTGCTGGCATTCCATGCACAACGAAGCTGCAGCTGATGAATTGCCATGAAACCAATTATGCAAGTGGACAACAAAGCACATCAGTTAAAGAGGGTATGCCGCACTTTGAAGTAGTAGTAGAAGAAGTCGCAGTAGATGATGGTCTGCACCACACCGCACGTCCACACTGCAAGCATGGCACGAACAGCAGCAGCACATGCATGAGTTGAGCTGCATCTCAGCATTCGTTTTGCATTCCGCTGCGTTCATCACAGACTTGATGCCTATACTTAGAACCCAGGGCTGCGCATGCATATTGCCACAACTGCACTACTCTATCACTGCGCCGGCAAAACAGCAGCCAGCAATGTGCCATCACAGGCAGGGCATGCTAAGACATCCATCCTCAACATAGGCACGATGCTGCTGCACACTGCGCACCGGCAAAGACAGCTGTGCATGCACTGCTTGCAAGCACAGTAGCTCTGGCTGCTGTCCTGGACTCACCAAGCCATTGCCGGTAGTGCTTCTCAGTGAAGAACCTGTAGATCCAGTTCAGGATATACAGCCCACGATATGACCTGCAAGCAGCATGTGCACACACCGCGCAGCAGCAGCATCACTGCAAAGCAGGGTCGCACGACTAGGCTGCAACACAGCAGCTACACTGCTCGGCCGCTAACCAACTGCTTTACTGCAAAACAACGTGGCCGAACTGCTGCCTTGTAAGCACATCATGCAAGGGCCGCACTCAGCAATGCCAGGAGCTGCAAAGAACACAGCCTGGCTCCGATGAAGAGGTGCTGGCTGCTTGGCTGCAGTTGCAGAATGTTGCGTCTTCTGCGCCCTTCTGCTGTTCTGCTGTGTTATTGCTTCCCCTGATGTGCTGCACTGCTCTATTGCTGTGCTGCGCACCCAAGTAGGAAAACGTAGTTTCCTGTTAAGTTGTCAATGTTCTGCGTCCGCTGCAGCAGCACCAGCTGCGGCATGATGGCCACAGCCTCCAGGTAGATGGAGAACGTCCAGAGCACCTGCAGCGCACCATTGCGGCACACCATTGCGGCATCAGCACAGCTTGCTTGTTGAGGCTGACCGTTGATGCAGCATTTTCAAGCACAGTGCTTTCCCCAGGCGGTCATACATGCATGCCGCAATCCTGGATGCGCTGCGGTGCTTTCAGCCGTCACTTCGTGCTGTTGCTGCTGCTCTGCTCGCGCAAGGCTACCGCATAGGCATCAAACACTGCTGCAGCAAACTGTGGCTAATCATTCTAGCTACTGCTGCAGCTGCCATGTGAACACCAGTGAACACCAGCATACCTCCAGCACGGTGTAGACGTGTGACGTCAAGAGTGCAAGCACAGCTGAAGGTGCTACCAGCAGCAGGTACTTGAATGTATCCTGCTCCTTGTCGTAAGTGAGTTTGATGATGCGGTGGTACCGCATGTAGTACACAATTGCTGAGGATGTGGCTAGGAACACCAGCTTCATGACTGTGTTGTATCTGCAGCAGACAGCAAGGCGGCAGTTGTCAGTTGGCAGTGGCCTCAGCTGCAGCATAGCACCTATAGACTCCAGAGCCGCACTCACAAGCTTACGAAGTTTGTGAATATGTCCAAGTACCGAGTAATGAATACCAGCAGGTACAGCTCCTGTGTTTTGAGTGAGATGCCTGCACCAAAAAGCAGCAGCAGCGTGGGTTAGTTCAAGGATCCATCCTCTGGCTGCGCCAGCTGGCTGACCACGCGGCAGATAATAGCGTTCAAGTACGTACCTCTACATGACTTGATGCCTGTTATCTTTAGCAGCAGGACTATGATGGACAGCAAGTGCATCATGTCCCCTGCCAGCCTGAAGACGTTCATCTTGGCTGACTTTATATAAAGAATGATCCAGGTTTGCTTTTGCAAATGAGGCTGTAGTTTACTGGTCAAAACACTCAGCGTGGCAAGCGGGGAGTTCCAGTTGGTGAGCACGACACAGGACTGCTGTATGTTGACACAACAAACTCAGATGGGTGCGACGAACTACGACGTCAAGGCGGGCAGGTCAGAAATGCAAGCCAATCAAGACCCCACCTGTCACTGTCGGTGTTCAGCTGTCTGTGTTCAGAACAAGGTGCTGGGCAGTCTAAGGCCGTCGACAGGCTATCGCGTCCACTACAAGTTACACAAGTATCAGGTTTAGACTGTTTGAAGTTGATCCTTACGGCTCTGCTTTTCACACTGCGCCTCATCCCGGCGACCCTCGCCCAACGTCGCTCGCTTTTCTGTCTGTATAATGTGGTGAAGGTTGCGATGGGAAGTTAACGGAACACGCGATTGAGCGCGCGATTCTATATCACCACGGGCCACTGCTCCGGAGAAATGGGCATCTGTGCAAGCGTGGGTACCTGGTTCAACGTCGTGCAAGCCTAGATATCGCCACTTTACGCAAATGATGTGATTTACATGCCCGGCCTGGTGTTTGCTGCCCTGCAGAAGCCCGAGGTGGAGAGTGCTGCTGAACAGGCACAGGCTGCAGCTCAAGAAAGCCCGTTGTCAGCCTCCAACGGGAACGCCAAGGCATTATCAGCTACAGACGTTAGGGCAGACGGCTGCCAGCAGACAATATCAGATACCAGCAACCTGCCCAATGGCAGCTCTGCACTGCCTACATCAGCACTGGCACCTGAGGCGTCATCAGGGAGCTGCAGCACCAGTCCGGTGACAGAGGCAGATGTAGTGGCAAGCATACCCCCAGAGGCAACAGCTGCTGCAGTACCTTCAGCCCAGCCGGATGTGTCGATTTGCGCTGGTGATGATGATGCAGCAAGGAGTGCTACGCCATCACCACCAGCTGCTTCACAGCAGGTGCTGCCAGGCGACAGCACAGCAGCAGCTATGTATTCACCAGCAGCACAAACAACAGAAGAACTGGGACAATCAGCAGCAGATAGTGCAGCAGCCGCATCCATCTCAGCCACAGCATCAGCAGATGCAGCAGCATCTTCAGACAAGGCAGAAACACAACAGCCCGCAGCAGGCGTTCCCGACTCTGCGCTGCCATGCACAGCACAGGCTCCAGATGCCTCGACATGCACGGTGCAGGGCGGCCAGACTGTGCAAAGTGCGCTCGCATCCGGCGGTGCCAGCAAGGCAGCCTTACCACCGCGCTCTGTCAAGTTTGCAGAGCACCAGCAGAGCAGCGCAGACACACCAGCAGATGCCGCGACGCGCCCGCGCGTCTCATGGGGCGGCAGCAGCAGCAGCAACGGCGCTGGCGGAGACCCGCCGCCACGGCCACGCGGGCGTATCCCTGGACGTAGCCAGAGCAGCTTGAACCCTCGGCTGCGGGCGTCTGATAGCGGGGAGATGAGTGAGGCTGTGCTGGCCAAGCAGGCAGACATCCTGCGTGCCAACAAGATGGGCAAGCTGCGGCAGCGGCGCGGCGGCCTGGACAGCAGCTTTGCAGCAATGCAGGACGCGCTGGCGACAACAGAGAAGTCGCTGGCACATGTCAACACGCGGGTGAGCAAGTCGACTGCTCGCTTGCGGGGTGTGCATATGCACTTGCAGGGTGACGCCGTACCCGCCTAGCGCAATGGCACATAGCATATAGCGGGCCGTTGGGCACTGCGTGTTGAAAGACATCAGCTGCATGCACATGCGCCTGGGCAGCACGCATGCCTGTGCGTGCGTTCATGAAGTCACTTTGCTTGCGTCCCGCCCTCTGCTGTTCTGACCTCAGGCTGCTGGTCTGAAGCACATAGGCTTTGGCCCCTTCAAGCGAGAGAACCAGGATGAGTTCTTCATCCAAGTTGGGGAGTTCGGAGGCCTGCACAGCAGCAACCTATTCTGCGTGTTTGACGGGCATGGCACATACGGCAAGGACGCAGCGCTGTACAGCAGGCAGCTGCTGCCACGCCTGCTGGACGTGGAGATGACCAAGTACTTCCAGGTGCGGCGACACAGCTGGCTGCTGCTCAGGGCACTGCACCATCACCATCAGCAGTGGCAATGTAGCATGAGCTGATGCCGTGTTCGTTGCCAGCTTGTGTCTCAGCATCAGCGTAGTCACCGTGCGCACCTTGCCGCCCTTCTGGACAGCAGCTGACTAGCAGGCAGCCCTTTGATCATGCCAGCGCCTGACGTGCTGCTTGTGTGATACCTGCTGACTGGTTCTGGGTTGCGTTGGTTGTTCTTCTGTGTCTATCTGCTGATGGCTTCCTTGCGTGTAGCGCGTGACCAGCGACATTGATGATGGGCTGAAGGGCGCAGTGGAGGTGCTCATCACCGAGGTGTTTGGAGAGACGGAGCGCAGCCTGTCAAAGGTGCGCAGCAGCATGCACGGCCAGCACATGCGATTGCTTGGCAGCTCTGTCGTCGCCAGCACGGTATTGTGCTTGTTTTGATGCGCCAGCATGGCACTGTGCTTGCCCAATTGGCAGTGTGAAGTGGCTGGGTTGTTGCACTCCACAAGGCAGTGCAGCATGTCAGCTTCCACGGTATCCTCTGCTGGATCATCAAGCACGCCATTGTTGTATCCATTGGTGAGCATCAGAGCACACATATGGATGTCCAATTCGCATGCGGTCAAACCTCTGCGTCATCTCCTGCGTCTGCTTGTGTTGTAGTTTGGTGTGAACCTGGCCAGCAGCGGCACCACAGCCTCAGTGGCCTACCAGCAGGGCAACAGGCTGTGGGTGGCATCAGCAGGCGACTCGCGCGCCATCCTGTGCAGCAGGGTGCGCGACCAGTGGCGCCCGTTGCCGCTCACCATCGATCATCGGCCGCGAAGGGACAGCGAGCGTGAGCGGTGAGGCGAAGTGGCTGGTGGAACATATGGCCGCTGATGGCCTCCAGCAGCAGCGCCTGAGCAGCAGCAGTGGAAGGTGTCCATTTGTCTGTGCTGGGTGCCATTAACTGTGCTGATTGCTTGCATGGGCTGTTTACGCTGTGGCTGCATGCATTCAAGCACCTGCGGGCGCGGGCTTCACGCACCTGCCTGACTTTCCTCCAACCACAGTAGTCTCCTCATATGGCAGCGGGATGTGCTGACTTGTGCAGCTGCTCAACCTCTTGCTGGTGTGCAGCATTGAGGCTGCGGGGGCTCGTGTGGCGCCCAAGCGGCTGCCATCTGGCCGCACAGTGGGCGAGCCACGCATGTGGCTGCAGAACGCACACGGACCTGGCCTGCTGCTGTCAAGGTGCGTGCAGCAGCTGGTGTTTGCGTTGGGCCGTTTTACCCCGCACAGTCAAAGGTATTCTGCACCTCTGGTGCAACGATCCTCACTCACATGTTGGTGCTTTGCTTGAACGGCATGGTGACAGTGATACTGCTGCTGGGCTGGCCAAGCCCACTGCCCTGTCGCTATTGTCTCAGCAGTGGTTGGTTTCCCGCTGCTACTGGTGCCCACAAGAGCATGCACACATTCTCTGTGTGCATAGCTTATGTACACCTGCTGCTCTGCCGTGCTGCGCCTGTCCACATGCATGCTTGCTGGCAGGTCGCTGGGTGACCTGACTGCAGCCACGGTGGGCTGCACCAGTGACCCTGAGGTGTCGTTCACCACGCTGCGGCCTGGCGTTGATCACGTGCTGGTCATGGCCAGCGATGGCGTGTGGGACGTGCTCACCAACGAGCAGGTGTGCGATATCGTGGTGGAGAGCCCTGACCCACACATCGCTTGCAGGTGAGCGCAGCAGGGAGCAGCAGTGGCTGCAGAGCAGAGTCGACATGCCACGGCGGCCGATGCAGCATGTGTCGCTGCAACAGGGGACTGGGGTGGCCAACTTCAACTGTGCGCTAGCAGCTGCAGCCCTGGTGTACCTGAACCACAAAACTGACGCGTGCTGCTTAGCATGTGCCAAGCGTCCTGCTGCTGGGCTTATTGCTTGCGTGCATGCCAGCGCACTGAACTCTGCTGCCCTTGCCGCCTGCTGCCTGCGTGCCAGGCGCGTGCTGGATGCTGCGCTACGAGTGGGAGGAGCGCATGAGTGCGGACAACATCACCGTGCTGGTGGTTGAGTTTGACTGGGGCGAGGAGGGCAGCCTCAGCATCAACAGCATGGACGCGCAGGCGATGGCCAGCGGCAGCAGCAACAGGTGAGCTTGCATGTGCGACAGTGTGCCTGGCAGCTGCGCGATGCTGTGCAAAAAGCATGCCTGCGCGGCGGCAGCTGCAGTTGCTGAGTGGCGACACTGCACATTGCCTGATTATAGTCGCAAAGAGGTTGCCTGCCAGTACCATGGGCATAGGGTGGGTGCAGGACTGTCTGTGTGATGGACAGGCGACGCCACTGGACATATTGAGCATTGCTTGAGAGAGGTGCATTGTCTAGAGCTCGAGCTATTTTCAATGGCTGCTTTGTCTGACGGCCTGTGTTGCTGCACCTGCACCTGTTCATGTAGAGTCGAAGACATGCCAGCGCAGGACATCGCGGGAGTGGCACATGCCGCTGCAGCATCAGGCATGGCATGAGTGCGGCAGTCAGCTCGTAGCAGTTTGTGGCAGTGTGCCATGGGCTGTGGTAGGTGTGTGCGGGGGCTGCGTGTACCTGGGTACAGGTGTGCTTTATACTCGAGTGCATTGGGTCGTTCAGGGGCTGTATCAGTGCATTTTTTGTGGATGTCAGCGCATGCAAGGTTGTGCATTTCTTGCGTTGACATAACCGTGTTGTCCGTTTGGTGCTGTATGGGTCATGGCGACAGCAGTGCAAGCATGTACGCGTGCTGCATGGCGGAACCAGGGTGTATTTGGTACTTTGATTCGTTGCTCGTCAGGCTTGATCATCGTAAGCTTAAGTGTGCAAGCTATCAGGGCGGTGTCCACACAGGTTGGGGCGGTCCCAGCCATTGCAGTGCTGCAGCAGCATGAGAAGCAGCAGGTAGTCACTGTCAACACTGCTATCAGTGCTGCTCATGCAGTTGTGATCACATGCGTTTATTGCTGCTGATACCCCTTGTAGTGCAGTCTTTAGGGCCACAAGAAGTTGTTGTCTCAACCTGTGTGCGTGCCACAGACGGCATGATGACAACAAAATGGCTTAGCTCAGCCACACAGAGCGTTGGTAGCAGCCGTGATGATTGTTTGAACCCCTTATGCTTGTTTGAGGACATTCCAGCAAGTACCCGATTCGAACTGACATCAAGTTGAAGCGCTCACTCAGCTGAACCGCTTCATGTATGAACTGAACAGCACGTTGATTTGTTGAGGTTGCTGCAGGCATTGCTGCAGGCATGCTGCATGCAGGCTGGTTTGTGTTCACAGCCAGTTCTCCATGCAGAGGTGCACTTTGAACACTTGCACAACTGCGGCTGCCGCTACAAGAAGCGCCTGGCAACAGCATGCATCACCGCAGGGCGGGTGAACAGGAAGGGCACTACACAGGGATGGAATTTGTGTTTAGGCGTGCACTGTGCAGCACTGACGTGGCTTGCTGCAGCTGTATCCACTACTTATCAGTTTCCTTGCCCAAAGGGCCGCAACATGCTGTTGCAGTGTACGGACAATGAGCATGCCTGTCAAAGGCACCAGGATGAAGCATTTAGCACATGCTGGTTCACATGCCAGCTGTGCAATTGTTCTGCGCATAGCTGACTGCATGCACATGTGGCATGCTGTGTTGCCTTGCTCCTTCGTTGTGATGGTGGCATTGATGACCGCAACTTGAGCTGCAGTCGGCCTTACTTTTCTTTGCTCATCATCATCATGTTACCCATTACTTTTCTTTGCTGTTACACACGCCAAGCAATCGCTGCAGGAGTCCTGCCAGGTAACGGCTGCTGGGAGTCCTCAAGCATGTGCATTATGTGGGCGTGCATTGTATGGTGTATTCAGCCTTCCCTTATTCCTGAACCACAAAACTTTTGATGATCATCATCATCATGTTACCCATTAAGCCATAGCATCAACGCCATCGGCCCCGCGCCCCTCAGGAGCGGAAGAAAGAGGGAGCACTGCTCCATTGTGTTTGCAATTATTACGCACATCCCAAGCTTGGACAAGATACTCAGCAATGCTCCTAGATATCACTCGGCACACCCCCCTACTACCCCAAATATCATCAGAAACAAAACGCAACAACTTAGTGGATGCATCAGTCAACGACAACACATTGCGCAATTTTTCAGCGCCGCCAGCAACATCACGCAAAACAGACCGAATTTCATCAAGCATAGTATCCCTCTGAGCAGAAGTAGCGGGACAATCAAACATCAGATGTGACAAAGACTCAACACCCTGACCACAAGCAGGACATGCTGTGTTAGAATCAGCTCTGCTGCCACCATAACGACTGGTACGCTCATGCACGCAAAGACAGCCCATTCGAACACGCATCAGCAACTCAATACCACGCGTTGGCGCACCAGAACACAAAAGGGCCTAGCCCTTTTAAAACGCATGGTATCAGCATGTGTAGGGTGCACATGCGTGATGTAACGGCTCAAAGTAGAGTGCTGCAGTGATTCACAAACAATTGTGTCTGCATGCAGCTTCCTGACCTGACGGTTGATGTGATTCTTGCACGCATTAGCTCGATCAGCCGCCGCCTCAACATCCACACCATACTTGCAAAGCAAACTCTGCACATACTTATGCCAAGGTGTCACCGCAACAGCACCACTAGGGCGCTTCCACTCAGCTGAAAACACCTGATGTGGCAACCGACAGTTCTGCATACGCTGAACCCTAAAGTAATACTCCATCGCCCTCTGATGAAGCCACATGTGCAATGGCTTCACACCCCATTCAGCCAGAACAAGTGAAGTGCAAGGGCGCTCCTTGCCACAACGCATTGAGCACTTGATGATGTCAGTCTGCACTTTGTCAATCTGTTGCAGTTGCCTTGCAGTTGACGGAAACCAGACCTCACTGCCATATTCAACAATCGGGCGAACGCATGTAAGCAGAATGATACGCTTTACTTCCACGCTGATGAGCCGGCTCTTCCAAACTGGCATGAGCCCACCCTTCACACGATGCACTTTTGCCAACATCTTCTCAAAGTGCGTATTCCAGTTGCAGGCATTGTTGAACCACAGGCCAAGGTAGCAGTACTCTGATACAACAGGCACAGGCACACCATTCCAAACGATGCCAGAATCAGCCAACTGGCTGGGCTGTCTAGCTGGTGAGACATGCATGACAGCAGACTTCAAGCTATTCAGCTTGAACCGCCACTTACAACTGTATTCATAAACTGTTGCAGCCACAGCCTGAACCTCAGCCAGAGATCCGCACACAGCAACAAAGTCATCAGCCTGCATGGCTGCCACAACCTGACCAGCAGGTTCGTCACAAGGGCCCATAAGGGTGATTCCAGGGTGCTTTGCATGCACCTCATGCAGCAGATCATCAATGAAGTACAGGTACAGTGTGGGGGAAATAACATCGCCCTCATGCAAACCAAGGTCACATGTGAAGCTCTCAGTGACATGACCTTCGTGAGACACCACACGGCGTGCACCCTGATACAAGTTGTAGAGTACACGGAACATCTTTCCACGCACACCCTTGTCCCACAGCTTTTGAAAGAGCCCATCAAGCCACACTGTTGGGAAAGCCTTATAGGTGTCAACAAACAGCACATAAGAATCCTTCCCCTCAGCTTTCCTCCCACCCAACACCTCACTGAGCACACTCTGGTGGTCAGCACAGCTGCGCTTGGGACGAAAGCCGTTCTGGCTCTCGTGCAGCAGCGGCGTTCCTGCTGCTGTAGCAGCAGTTACACGCTGCTGCTGCTGCTGCTGCTGTGCCTGCTGCTGCTGCTGCTGCTGCTGCTGCTGCTGCTGCGCCTGCTGCTGCTGTGCGTGCCCTCCGCCACTGACTTGCCTTCTGCAAACTTGATGAGGCGCTGGTTGAGAACGCTGGTGTAAAATTTGTAAAGCACGCTAAGCAGGGTGATACCACGGTAGTTGGTGGGGTCTGTCAGGTCACCCTTCTTGGGCATGTTCACAACTGTACCTGGCACCTGGTGCACCTGCTCAAGCTGCCACATCAGATTGCAGTACTGCAGTAACATATCTGCGGCCGTGCTGCCTCCATACTTGAGTAGCTCATTGACAATGCCCTCCTCAGCCGGGTTGCCGGCCTTGCCAGTGCGCAGCCTCTGCAGGCAGTCGGAAACTTCGGCGGCAGTGATGGGCAGGTCCAGCGGGGTGGCAGGGGAGTTAGCAGAGTCTTGCAAATACTGTTGCACATTGGCTGCAACACAAGACATGTGTGCAGCGTCAAACTGGGGGTTGGAGGAAGCAAATGCTGCATGGCTGCCAACGCGCTCATAATGACACTTGAAAGCATCAGCTTTCTCAGCTGGGGTAGATGCCACATGCCCAGATGGGTGCTGCATGACGCTGTAAACTGCCTCGCTGACATGCT
This sequence comes from Tetradesmus lagerheimii, assembly GCA_902809745.2. NCBI lineage: Eukaryota > Viridiplantae > Chlorophyta > Chlorophyceae > Sphaeropleales > Scenedesmaceae > Tetradesmus > Tetradesmus lagerheimii. The sequence continues at coordinate 197,546 of CADDIJ020000784.1, forward strand.
CAGGGCACAGACGACGCACAAGCTGCCACATGTCTTTCTCTCCAAGCAGGCTGTCATCATTCATGCGATTTGTGTATGAACTTTTGATGATCAGTGATTTTTGACCAGTTAGTGAGTCCAGCTGGTGGGAGATGGCCGATGGATTAGTATTTTTGGTTGCCCAATGAGCCTGTCATTGGATCAAAAAAACAGGTGTTGTGTAACATCCAAACTGTGAGCCTGATGCATATGGGTTGCAACCGTGAGTCGTGGGGGCGGGGGCGTGTACCGCAGGCTGGTTGTTCCTGGCACCAGCCTGAGCCTTGTGTTGCTGGCTAGCTAGCGGCTGGGGGGAGCTTCCATGATACAATCATCATTGCTTGAATCACCTGTAGCAGCCTGCGCAGCTAGAGCACCCCAGCCGCCCAGGCTGGGGCCCGTCTGGCTGGTAAATATCAGGGATGCTCAGTACGCAGTACTCTCAGTACGTAGTACGCAGTACGCAGTACTCTGCTGGCAGGGTCCAATACGCAGGGCCAGTACGTGCGAGTACGTTGCCCGAGTACTAGTGGGCCCTCTGGCACCATGGTAAACTCATCAGGACTTGCTGTAAGTGACAGAACAAATGCTTTGTGTATGTTACATCAGGGGGTGACCAACACAAATGATACTTTATTAGTATTGCACCCACACCAAGTCAGCAACAATGCCCAGAACTGCTCGCAGTTGGGAACCCCTCATCCCCTGAACACCAAAGGGAGAGCACCGTCTCCTTGGGGCACTTGGTGCACTTGGCCACCCCAGTGCCCTCACCGGTCAGGTGGACATAGCAGCGCGTTGCGCTCCCGTTGAACTGTTTGGCGCAGTACTTGCATTTGTAGCTGTTCCCGTTTGCAAGCTTGCTCACAATTTCGCAGTGATCTACGGGGTTGGTGGATTTCTTCCACTCCTCGTTCGGTGGTTGGGCGGAAGCCGCGCTGGAAAGCGACATTGCGTTCGTGATTGTCTTAGGGGAGCTCTCGAAGTCAATCTGCTAGAGTGCTAGGTGTCACCAGCTGCTAAGTTACACGGCAACTCGGCAAGTGACGGGTCCGTCTGCTCGTCTACCAGGACCAGCGTACTCAGCAGCGTATTGGCTGAGTACTACGTCCCGTACGCGTACTGGTACGCAGTACGCTGCCAAAATGAGCGTACTGAGCATCCCTGGTAAATATGGACGGTGCATGTTGAGCAAGGGCTCGGATGTGGCCTCTAGGCAAGCAGACGGCGTCATGAGTGCTGGATGGTGTCAGCGTTTTCTTCTGCAGGCGTGTACAGCAGTACTGCTTCAAGCTTTCGCTGCTGCTCATCACCGCTGCTGCTGCTGCTGACGGTGAAGCAGATGTGGCGCCGCTGGCTATCGCAGACACGTAAGCACGAAGATCGTGACACAACTCAACCATCTTAGTCATGATACTCTGGCAGAGAGCAGCCAGCAGCGTTCACACCAGTGCGACAAGGGTTCTCAAGCCATATCCGATACCGCTCGTGATTACTCCCGCAGCCACGCTCCGCTGGATAGACCGGGGAAACGTTTGATTTTAGAAAGGAAAGTATAGATCTCTGTATTATTGCGGGACATCAAAAGCAACGGCGACATAGCACCATTTTCTTTGTTGCCTATAGGGCTCATCGAGATCAAATATACCCGTTAACTAGCTCATTCGGCTTGCCGCGAAGCAAACGAGGTATGCGAGGGTGCCCTTTGCTTGCTCAAGCTCCTTCCTGCTTGCGCCAGCGCTGGGGTCGCGAGGCTGTCCGCGCTTTGATGTGCATCCTGATCTGAACTATCATATCAATGCAGCAGCATGCAGCGCTGAGCAGGCCGCCCCGAGCTTGGGGTGTGCAAGCAGCTGAAGCTGCCCTCAGCTTGTTGTTGATGCTAGGCGGCTTGCTTGCTTTTTCATTGTTATATTTGTTACCGTATCAAAAATATGTTTCGCGCTGTCATGCGGCATGCATGACTGCTTGGTGAGCAACGCCCACAACTTTTTTCGCAACGTCTCACGGCACTCGCACACTGTGTCCGCGGCTGATCCGTTTGTGCGATCACGTATGCTGCAGGAGCTCGATCATGATGTCTATGGCACAGCAGCAGCACCCGGTGTGCTTTGCCAACAATAGCCTGCAGCAACAGCAGTTGAGCTGTGCAGCTCTCAGCATCCCTCAGCATGGGCATGGCTCATCAGCAGGTGGCAGCCTCACGTTTCCAGGCAACAGCTGCAGCTCCAGCGGTACCCTGCTGGCCAGCCCGCACTGCAGCCCAGCGGTCACCACTGCTGCTTGCGAGCAGCAGCAGGACATGGGCATCATGATGGCTGCAGTTGGCGGGTACAGCACCAACCGCGAGTGGCTGTACCGCCTGTTCACCTTTCCAGCCTACTTCACGCCTTGTGTCAGCTGCTGCGGAGGCAGCCGCGCTCCCAAGCGTGAGCAGCTCATGACCCTGTTCGACACACTCAGCCCCTATCAGGTGTACTGCAGCCACTGCCCAGAGGTCAAGAAGCGCGGCAACGATGGCACTCTCCTGCAAGTGCGCCGCTCCGCCTTCAAGGATGTCGTGAAGGCCACAGACGTTGCTCGCTTTGGCTGCGATGTGGCAGGCGTGCAGCAGTACACGCTCAACGGCAGCAAGGTCATCTACCTCAACCGCGAGCAGGCGCCAGAGCGCAAGGGCAGCGGGGCCAGCAGCGCACCCGCGCAGTGCAGCGTGGACGGCCGTGCCATGATGGACAAGTCCAGCCAGTACTGCTCCCTCAAGTGCAAGATGCATGCAGAGGACCCAGGGTTCGGCACATGGCTGGACTCGCAGGACCCGTCAGTGCGTATCCTTGCTCAGGCTGCAGCCAACGCGCCGCCGCGCCCCACCGTGGCATGCAAGCGCGCCAACCCCTGCAGCAGCGCCTGCAGCAGCGAGGATGCCAGCGCAGCAACAGACGCCAGCGCCAGCGCCGTCAGCAGCGGCAGCCGCCCAGCCAAGAAGCCAGCACGCACAGGCAGCGGCAGCGTGAGCAGCGGCGACGCTGCAGCAGCAGCTGCTGCCGCGGTTCCTGCTGCCGTCACCATGGACATGCCAGTGTATGGCATGCCTGCAATGCCCATGGCCATGGGCAGCAGGGTGATGGTCGCGCCGCCAGGCTGCGGCAGCTACATGCAGCCCCACGAGCACCAGCAGCAGCAGCAGATGATGCCAGCTATGCAGCGCTCAGCGTCAGCCTGCCTGCCAGGCAGCAGCACTGCTGCTGCTGCTGCTGCTCCATCAGGCCTGAGGCGCGTGAAGATCAGCCTGGCTGGCCAGAAGCGCCAGGCCTCAGCACCCAGTGCCTTCTCCCTGGAAGCTGCACTGTCCGACCCCCTGCTGCAGCCTGCTGCAGCTGGCATGGTGTGCGGCAAGGACTGCATGCTGCCGTGCTGCAACGAGGATATGTTCAGCCTCAGCGGCAACTGGGACTCAGCGCTTGACTCTGCGCTCAGCAGCCCATCTCAGCTTGCAGGACTGGAAGATCTCGAAGATCTGGAGGCATGGGCCAGCAGCGGCTGCGACGACGACGGCTGCGCCTCACCCGCACTGATCAACGCGCCACGCAGTGCATTTGGCAGCGCTACCAGCAGCGCGTGCGAGTGGTGGCTGCCAGCTGCTGGGCCGTTTGCAGCGGCCGGCATGGGTGCGCTAGTGATGGGTAGCGCGGAGGGCAGCGATGGCGGCGTGCTGGGTGGTGATGCTGAGGATGATGGCGAGCTGCTGCTGCCTGGCAGCAGCGGCGGCTACGAGTGCTGCGATATGGTGATGAGCATGATGGCTGCAGAGAGCCTGTCTGGGGCAGCACTGATGCTGCACTGATCTGCTGAGGAGCTTGTTCTGATTTGTCGGCTTGTGGCGTGCTTCTAGTTGTTCTAGTTGTTGATTGGCTGATATTGGTAAATGTGTAGCTTGCCGTGTGCTGGTATTCCGCGCACAGGTCCTGGCTTTTTGAATGAAATGTGCCTGCACGTGTTGACTTTTATCTTGCTGGCTGAGGAAGGAGTGTCCTGCTTGATGTTGTGGCGGTGCGCGTGTTGCTTGGGATGCTGCAGGCCAGCACATTGATGGCGCTGGATGACAGCCTGCATGAACTTGTGCGTGCTGTCCAGCCATGTGTCCTGTTGCTGTTGCTTTTGTATCTGATGGAGCAGCTTCGGAGGTGTCCGCGCACCGTCGCTGGGTATTCTCTTAGCTAGTTGGCAGTTGAGTACAACTGCTAGCTGGCGGTTGTGATTGCAACCGCCAGCCGTATTCTTTCAGTTTGAGCTAGGCTTCTTGTGTGTCCCAGGGCTGCCTTATGAGTGCGCCTGGGTGCACTGCCAGCAGCTTGCAGGGTGGTTGTTTGCCGGCTGACTGTTTGGGGTGGCGGGAAGGGTGCCGGTGCCGCTGGGTTGGCTGGTTGCTGCTCTTGGATTGAGCACTGGGCGGGTGCGGCAGTTGGATGGCCTGCAGCCGACATACCCTTCAATCAAACAGCAGGCATGCAATGTGTGCATGGATCAAGAATTTGCAGTGAAGTTGCGTGTGCTTGTTGCGCTGGCGCTGTTTTATCAGATGCTGATCTGATCCTGATCTGCTACAGGTGTGCCTGCTTGCATGCTGTGTTGCGTGTCTATGCATGCATGTGAGCTGAGGACACCCTAAACAACCAATTGATTGATGGCGGTGTGGCTGGGCGCTGCGAATAGCAGCAGCAGCAGTAGCTTGACAATCTTGCATGGAGCTATGGTGGAGGCATCAGCCACATCGGCGTTGGGCAACGGTGGTACGCATTTGGCACAGTGTGCAGCTGCAGGAGTTGGCGCGGGGCTGTGGTGGATGATGGTTGGGCCGGGTGTGCCGCGGCGTGTGTGCTGTGCGGTGCTGCCGCAGGTGTATATTATATCTGCGGTGTGCCCGCATGTACGTTTTGGGGCGTGAGAGACGGCCAGGGCAGGGTGGATGGCTGGCAGGGGCAAAGAGCAAAGCACTGGGCTGACAGCGTTGAGGTTTGGTGGGCAGGGGCACGGCTCCCAGCAGTGCACAGCAGGCCAAGGACGTGGTGTGTCATCTTGTGTCACATAACACCTTTATAACAGTGTGTGCTGGCGTTGACAGTGCCTGGTTGGGCTGTGTGCTGCTGGGGAGGGGCTTGGGTGGTTGGCAGGGTAGAGTAGGAGAAGGAGAAGATTGCCCCCAAACCTGCAAACAATCAAACCAGAGAGGCTGGTTGTGTGCCAACCCCGATTATCTTGTGTGTACAGAGTTTACTTCCGTCATCGCGTTGAGGGTTCTGTTGGCATTGTGCTTCAGAGTGCAGTTTTTGTAGCGTGTTGCATTGTGGCGGCATGCCGCGTTCTTTTGTGTGTGCGACATGTACAGTGGTGTGAGATGCCTGCAGAACGTTGCTTGCAGGATGCCCTCACCCCCAAAGAGCTTGGCAAACGTATGCTGCTCGAGGCCTGTGCGCTTGTACTTGTCTCAGGTGCGGTGTGCTTGGTGTGCTGTGTTGTGTCGTATACTTGTGCCTGGTGACCAGGAATGGATGCTGCTGTGCTTGCTCTGGCTGCGATTTCGCTGCCTGCGCTGTGTTAGCTCTGCAGTTCTTTTCTGCCGCTGCTGCTGCCCGCGCGGCCTGCCTTGCGGCCTCTGGCCTCCTGCATATACCGTGCATGCATAAGGTGGTGCGGTGCGGCAGCAGATGGTGGCTGTTGGCTGTGTGTTGGAGTAGACTATGCATGCCGCCTGACACACAAATCTACGGTACTGCTGTTGTGTTGTGTGGTTTAGGCCCGCGTGGTGCCTGCTGAGTTGGCGCCAGCGCGCTCATAACATAACAGAGCTGCTACAACAGCGCTCGTGAGGTTTAAGGCTGCTTGTGGCGAGGGTTAGGATGCGTGGGGTTGAGGCTAAAAAACACGTCTTGGTTTGTTGCATAGTGTGTGGGGGCTCCACTGGTTGCTTGCCTGCTTGTGGGTAGGTCCTGCACTAGTGTGCATGCTTGCATGCATACTGTGGTTGGCCTGCTGGCTGGCTACGCACAGCAGCAGTGGCTGGCTGGATGGGCTCTAGTGAGCCACCTCAAATTGTCACTTTTTTGTTAGCTGGCCTGCTGCTGCGCAGATTCCTGGCAGCGCATGTGCATCGTGTGGAGCGGTGAATGCGAGATAGCTTGCTTGCTTGCTTGTTGCTTATATGTGGGGGTTGTATGTGTTGGCGGCACCACTCGGCGGTATGACTGCTTTGTGCGCTCAAACAGGCCAGATGCACGGTGCTATGTGTGTTCTGTTCATGCAGCCTGCTGCGCATATTGTGCTGCAGGCGACCTTTCTGGTGTGTTGATGTCTGATACGAGAGAGGGCCTTGCGAGAGAGTGACTCATCATCACTTGTGGTTGGGCCTACTTCCTATCTTGCGGGGTGCAGCAGGCGTCACTCGCCAGCGCACCCCTAGCCACGCATGACATTCAATGAAGAGCCGCCGCTGTGCATGGAGGTGGGCTTTGGATGTGCACAGGATGTGTATGAGCGGCCGGAGTTGCAACCAACATGATGCATGCATGTCATTGCGTGTATGCCGTAGACGTTGTGCGTTTCTGTGCGTAGAGTGCTGATTAGTTGCCTGTTCTGGTTGGAGTTGAAGGCAGGCCGACTAGTTGCTACCTGCTGTGCTTGATGTTCGCTGTGTGCTGTCCATACTAATATGCTACCACTACCTACCCCTCTTTTTTCGGTTTATGCCACCATTTATCTGCTTCTAGCGCTGAGTTTGGAGAGCTTTGCCGTTCTGTGTGTTGGGGCTGGTGTGTGTTTTACTGCTTGCTGCAGCCACGTCTAACAGTTTTGGGGCACAGTGGAGTATCATGGGCTGACAGACAATCGTTGATCGGGAGATTTTGCACAACTGCCCACGTTGCGTGTGGTGCAGCTCTGTTTCCCACCTTGGTGCTTATCAGCAAGCACCCGCAGGGCTCTAACAGACAGAGAGCATCAGAGAGAGGTATGGCTGGGGTCACCAGCGGCTTTCCGTACGCATCTCACGTTGTACTATGCGTGCATATCACACCATGCATGCCGGCAGAGAGAGGGAGAGCGCGCTAGCTGCTGCTATATGCACGGCTCCGTGGGTGTTTCTTCCCTGCCTTTTCTTTTATGCATGCTTTTGCTTTTGGTTCCGTTCCAAAGCTGGTTTTGTGTGGCACTTGTATGCCAGCGTTCAGCTTTCACTCTGGCAGGTTGCTTGAATCTCAACAGTCCCCAACGTTACGCTGGGTTTAGCTTGCAGCTGCTGCTGTTGCGTGTCCCCTCAGCAGCAGTGCAAACCTTCCAAAAAGGCACAGAAGCGCAGTGTGCACTCTTGCGCTTCCAGTTTTGGGGCATAGGGTGGGACTTGTACGTTACGGCGGGCCAATTGTTGTTGGTTGGTTGGTCGAAGCAGTTGCAGTCTGTACTTGTTACTGTGTTGTCACACGTGCATGTGTGTGCATATCTATGCAGGATCGAAGGCTTGCAGTTTAGCTTGTGTGTTATATGGCAACGCAAGCGCTAGCAGGTTTGTCTGCAGCATTGCAATCCTTTGTCGGGAGGGCTTTCCGCAGGTTAGCATGCTGTTTCGGCTGCGCGGTGCTTAGTGTTGGCACTTGACGAGCAGTGCAGGTCGCCTCGCAACGCTGCATGCTCCGCAGCATGTGGTGTTGCGTGCTTGGTGTAGCACGTACTTGCAATGCTGCTACTGCGGCCGCTTTTTGTGTCCTGTGTGCGTGTGTTCTCTGTTTTAGCCTTGCTGTGGGGCTTGCTTGTTGTTTGGATCTGTACTGTTTGGTGTACTGGCCGATCACTTTCCCCGGCCGTAAAGAATGCAAGAGTGTTGTACGTGTTGTGTACCACAGGCATGAAAGGCCGACTCAGCACTGCGCGCCAGCCAGAGCTTGGTGGTCACACCGCTCTTGGTTGTCGGCAGTGCCTCGGCGCTCTGTCCCCACTGTGTTGTAGCACCTCCTGAGATGACATGCCTGTATGAACTGGTCTCCTTGTTCAGGGTTAGCTCAGCTTGGTATACATACATACTGTTACATGCGTACTGTTATACTGTTATAACACTAATGAAGGGGCTGCTGGTCCAGCGGTGACTGCATTTGTCTGCAGCGGCGACAGAGGACTGCTTTGGCTGGGCCAGCAGCCAGCACTGATGATTTCAGTGGTACTTTTCTACTACTCTAGGCTAGCACTTTAAAACTTGGGTACATGGAAACATGTGGGTTTGGGTGCTCACGTGGCTTTGGGCGTGTCTGCCAGGCAGACAAATGCCAGCAGATGCGTGGCAATCCAGCGCTGCGCTGAGTGCTTGGGGGAGGGCATGTGGAAGTGAAGGCTGGCTCTCGCTAGCAGCCAAAGGACAAGACAGCTGATTGTGCGGGGCTGTCCAGATTGCGCGATGCCTGCGTGTTGTACACCTGATGCATGTATGCCGTTCTTGTGTGGCTGGCACGGCAGTTTGATGTGCATGCGCCCTTGGGCATTGCATTTGTTGTTCATGCCGAGATGCATTTGCTTGCAGGCATGTACATGTGTTGATCGTCATTTCTTGGATCTTCAGTCAAGTGTGCATTCGAGCCTGTATGAACGGCATGAATGGCACGTAGTCGGCTGCTGACGCCGCAAGTTGTTGTGTCACACACCACCATCGGATGGTTATGTAACAACTACAGATTTCAAATACTCGAGGAATGTAGCGGTACTGGCAGGCACATCTCACGACTCCTGTGGCCTCTCTTGGTGATGGACCATCACTGATGGTGACACGACTCCAGTTGCAGATACATGCGGCGGCAGCCGGTGCTGGCAGACAGCATCAGACAAATGCACCACCTCTGCTCGCCATGATTCCAGGTCGCGTCACCTCGTTCAGCAGTTACCCTTTTCAACCGGTTTATAATAATAATCAATCCTTGTAAGTCATACCTCAACCGGTTTCTACAGTTTCTCACGTACAGCGGTCTTGAGATGCAACCAGTGCTCCCCAGGCCATATCGCCAACGTCACACAAATCCTAGGCTGACTGCTCGACCATCCTGCAACCGCAGCTGCCACATTGACATGGCAAACACTGCTGCTGGCGGCTGGCAGACCATTTCGTCGAGACACAATCAGAACCTCACCAATGCCCATCATGTACATGCCTGGTGCACAGTCTCATCAGACACAAGTACGTTGCGTTTGGTGGCACATGCGCAAGCACACAGAACACAGCACGGTTGCTGCGGCATAGATAGCGAAACGCTGCACACGTGCGCTGCATATCGCATAATGCCCTCGTGGCTTGCTGGAGCGCTCTGCAGTATGGCAACCTACCCAAGACAACAAGAATCTGTTGGATGCAACACCAGTGTGCACCAGAATGTACATGCGTCATTGTTCTCCCACGAATGCATACTTGGCTTGCACTACAAAGAGCCCACACATGCAAGCGGAACACACGCCACTGCTGACAGCTGCGCTCACATCGACAAAAGCTGCAGCCGCGCGCACACCCCTGATCCCTGCAAGATACCTTGCGCACAAAAGAACAACAAACAAAGATACCAGCGACAGAAGACTGCGACATGCAAGTGTCGCAGTGCAGTGCGTAAGCAAGAGAATGAATGACATCCGTCACTGCAGCAACATGGTTGCTTGCTGCTGCCCAGAGAAAGACAGGCCAGGCCAAACACCATGCCCAGAGGCCGCTAACTGAAACTACACCTACACATGCATGGCTGCTGCACTCGGCAGTCAGCATGTTATACAAGGAAGACCGCACAGCTCTGCTCTTGAGTGTGCTCGCACTGCAAGTATGGCCATGCACACGTCTGATGAGATGGAGCAGGATGGGCTGCCCAACACATGCTGCTGGTGTAGCAAACATGACATGCTTGCTAGTATCCAGCAGCATTGTTAGCACACACTGCTCTGCTGCAGCAGCAGATAGCACTGGCAGCTTGCTGCTGCTGCTCCAGCTCACCCGTGCATCTTGACAGATCTGGCACTGCCACGCCAACAGCATTATCAGCATCAACCTCCAGCCTGCTTCCGCTGCTGCTCCAGCTGGAGATATATATCCAGCCTGCCTTTGAGCTGCACAAAGGCCTCCTTGATTTGCAACACCAGCTGCTGGCAGGCTGCTGCATTCTGCTGCTGGCAGCCCTCCCGGAGCTTGATGCACAGCTGCGCGATATACGTGGCCCCTAAACTGGCGCTGCTGCCCTTGAACTGGTGCACTATCTGGTCTAGCTCATCGTAGTCGGGCGTGGGCGAGGTCAGCAGCTGGTACACCTTCTCGATCTTGCCCACTGAGTCATCAAAGTAAAGCTGCACAACTTCTGCTACGAAATCGGGGTTGCTCTCGTCCTGCAACTGAAGAAGCTGGCTGAACTGGTCGTCTAAGAGGCCCTCTGCCTGCATGCATTTAATCAGCTCTAGCTGCTGCTCCAAAAGCGCCATCGCTACGTCCAAACAAGCTTAGAAATGTGGTGTTCGTCAGCACATAGTACACTGTGGTCACCAGTACTCCACTCTGCTGTTGCCTGGCTGCTGGTGTGCTGATGCAGCTATCGCGCAAGGGGTGAAAGAACGTGCTTTGATATGATAGGTGTGTTTTGCTGCTCCAATGGGTTTGCAAGCGACACCTGGCCTTGATCCTGAGCAAATCAGGGATAACATGTGTTTCAGGGGTTTGCATATTTCTGACAACAGGCCCCCCAGCAGCATCCGCGCAGTCCGGCGCGGCGCGGACCACAGCCCATGCGCTGCAGCCAAGCCCCCCTGCCACAAAGCTCAACAAGACCTGTGCTTGTTGTAAAGAGCATGAACGGAGCTGCAACAACTGCAGTGCTGAGCAGCACCAATGTGAAGTGAACGTAATGTGCCCAGCACGCCTCCATCCCCTCAGTTCCTCAACAGACCACACCACGCAACACTCATGCATCACAATGATTGACTCCGCCCTTCAGTGAAACGTTCTACTGCCTCCTCCTTGCGCTGCGCCACACACCAGCATCACCCGCACTGCATCACTCTGCATCTGGCAGTCCTGGCCTCCAGGTGGTCCCCTCAGGGCTGTCCATCAGCATGATGCCCTTGGCAGACAGCTCCACCCGCACCGCATCAGCAGCAGCAAAGTCCTTGGCAGCGCGGGCAGCAGCACGCGCAGCGATGCGCTCCTCAACCTAGCGGCAGCATGCGACGGCAGCAGGGCATGACAACTGTTAGGCAACTTCAGCACACCAACGCAAATGCAAAAAACAGCACTACGGCTATGCGTGTGCCAGCAAGCAGCCTGGCAACACAACCTCAGACACGCGTGCTATTCCTGCCACAACTCCCAGTCACACGTGGACTCTTCCAGCACTTGTGCACTCGCCACGATTGCCGAGCAGACCACAACTGTGTTGGCTGACTCACCTCTGGCTGCGTGAGCCCTGCACGAGCTAGTGCCAGGCTCTTGAGGGCCTCAAGGCAGCCAGCCAGGTCAGGCACTGCCAGGCCCAGCAGCTGCAGTGAGGCCAGCAGCCCTGACTGGTACTCTGCCAACAGCTGCAGCCTGCAAGGCACAACACAGTGGACACCTGTTTCAGTGGGCATGCCATGATGCTCAGCAGGTGGTGGATGGTGTAGTGGTAACGCCTGTCACCTGTTGTGCTGCTGCAGATAGCTTTAGAAAGAGGTTGCTGACGTGTGGGTGCAGTCACCAATTTAGATGGTATGAGCCACCCCGATTGAACACATCGTCAACACGTGACAGAAAAGAGATGAGCACAGCAGTAGCTTTGGTAGGCACAGTGCTCGTCAACCAGAGCGCAGCATAGCACGCTGCAAAGACTGCCACACACAGCAACCAGTGCCAGGAGCGCCTAGCGTTTCATGTCATAAGCGAAGTAAGCGCCGTACAGCCATAGCAACGGTATGGTGTTCACACACAGTGTCAAAGCAGTCACAGGTACAAAACCAATGTTTCCGCGCTCACCGCTTGGGATTCTTGCGGCCTGCTTTGGTGGTGAGCAGGTCGTTGATGGCCTTGAGGGGTGCCGACATGGCTGACACAGCAGCAGGGCTGTTCAGGTCGTCCAGCAGCGCAGACACCACACTCGCCAGCAGCTCACCACCCACACCAGCAGGCACTGCACCAGCTGCTGCTGCTTTCGCACTGCTAGGTGCTGCAGCAACGCTTGCAGCAGCAACAGCTGCAGCGCTAGCCTCTCCTGCTCCTTGCAGCGCAGTGTCCACGGCGTGCAGCGTCTGCAGGACGTAGTACAGCCGCGCACTTGCGTCTTCCAGCGCCTTCTGCGTGTAGTTGACTGGCGCGCGGTACTGGCTGCTGAGCAGGAACCAGCGCAGCGCTGAGGGGTGGTACAGCTTCAGCACATCACGGATGGTGAAGAAGTTGCCGAGTGACTTGGACATCTTCTCACTGTCTACGTTGACAAAGCCATTGTGCAGCCAGAAGCGCACAAAGTCTGCGGGGTTGTTGCTGCTGCTGCTGCTGCTGGTGGTGGGGTCGGAGCTGCTGTCAGCTGCTGCTGCAGCGGCCTCGCTGTGCTGATGGTTGTGCCCACAGCTGCAGGGGCCGGCAGCAGCCTGTACGAGTGGGCAGAGAGGCGTGAAATCGCTGAGTCGATTCAGTACTAGCATAAGCACTGCCAAGCAGTTGCTTTGCAGCAGGTAGTAGATTGGAATACGCCGAGCGGTGACACACCCTTATGGCACTCAGCTATAGCATGCATGCGTGTGTGCATCACGCTGCTCAGCAGCTGGCAACCAGCTGGTAGCACTCCTGCACACTCAAACGCTGGCAGTGCAGGTCATTGTTGATCAGCGCTGCCGCAGTTGCCTGCACTCCCCCCCCTACCTGCGACTGTGCCAGCTCATTCTCATGGTGTGGGAACACCAGGTCCCTGCCGCCCCCGTGAATGTCGATCACATCGCCCATCAGCTCTGCGATCATGCTGCTGCACTCGATGTGCCAGCCGGGCCTGCCCTGCCCCCAGGGGCTGGGCCAGGCAGGCTCGCCAGGCTTGGCGGCCTTCCAGAGCGCAAAGTCTGCGGGGCTGCGCTTGCGCAAGTCGACTGCTACGCGCTCGCCCGCACGGTTGTCCTCCTGCAGCAAACAAATGCATGATTGCAAGTCATTACGTATGCGTTCAGAGCCTGGCAAGGTGCCTGTGGGGGCTGGACAAGGCAGCAAATCATGCACGATTGCTCCCCTGCAGGAGACGGTATCTGCATGCTTGAGGGTGCCGCACGCGCTCATGCGTACTATGTGGCTGTGCAGTCTGCCATCCTGCTGGTGTTGTGCTGCGCCTTTGCCCGGCTCAGATCTAGCCTCCTGCAGTGCTGCTTATGAAACATGCAGCCAGTCTGCTGCCAACGCTGCCATACCTGTGAGCGTCCTGACAGCCTGCCGTAGCCTGGCAGCGAGGCCACGTCAAAGTATACGCCGCCGTCAGGCAGCGCGTACGCGTGTCCATTATCAATGATCTTGGTGATGGTTGCCACCATGGCAGGGATGAAGTCTGTGGCCTTGGGCTCAGCCTGCACAGCATAAGACAGCATGTGCATGTTATGTTGAATTTTGAACGAAATGACATTCTGCTGTTGCTGCCACACCCACCCATCCGCTCCAGTGAGCCCTCCTCAGGTACACTTCGGTTTGACTGAACAATGCTGAGTACACCCCTAGCCACCACACACTGCTGCTGCTGCTGCCGCTGCTGCTGCTGCTGCCACTGTTGCTGCTGCCACCGCTGCCGCAGCCGCTGCCAGCACACACCGTTGGCTCCAAGCAGCCCAGCTCCTGCATGTCCTTGTGGAACTCAGTGATGAAGCGAGCTGACAGCGCCAGCGGGTCCTCGCCTGTGGCTGCTGCACGCGCTATGATCTTGTCATCCACATCGGTAAAGTTACGCACGTACTGCACATCGTACTGCAGGTGGCGCAGCAGCCGGTACAGCACATCAAACGCGACGTAAACACGCGCATGACCTGCAGGAGATTGCGCAGCACGATGGTACTGTCAGGGTTACAGAGGAATTAACAGATGGGCTACAAGGACAACAGCAGGCTGAGCAAACCTGCTTGCAGTACCCTGTTTGCTGGCTCCACAGCCCTACAGCAGAAGATTGTTCAGCAATCCTGCAACATTGGATGCTATGTTGGAAGCCGACACGTATCAAATAGGTGACGGGGCAAGCGCCGCCTATACTTTGCTGTCAGGCAACGCTGGGTGGTAGCGCCTGCTCTTCTGGCTGTGCTACTGTCGACTGCGCAAGCAAACTAAACCGTGTCTCTCACTCAACACAACATAGTTCATCTACAACAGCTGTGCAATAATAGGTTAGCACCACACCGCCTACACAGCTGAACCTGTTCTGTGGCTGTACTTGAAGGGTTGGCTGCCATTGCACCATGTCTGCTGCAGCAGTACAAGTGCTGTTCACACAAGCCGCCCTTCAGCGCAACTGCCACAACCTGTTACAACATTCTCGGCACAATTCGGCTCACCTATGTGGCTGTAATCGTACACGGTGACACCACACACGTACATCTGCACCTTATCGCCCATGCTGGGCCGTGGTGAAAAGTGCTCCTTGCGGCGTGACATGGTGTTGTACAGCTGCAGCTGACCACGCAGCTGGCTGGTGTCAGGCAGCGCAGCAGTTGCTGGTGCGGCTTCCTTTTGCTTCTGCTTCTGTTTTTGCTTCTGCTGCAGCTGCGTGCTTGTAGCTGTGGCGTCTGCCGCTGCTGCTGCTGCTACATGGTTGCGAGTGCTGCTGCTGCAGCTGCTGCCGAGACTCCGGCTGTGCAAACTAGGGCACACTAGCTGTTGCGGTCTCAATTGCGGTGCTGTTTGTATTTGTGGTTGCCACTGGGTGCTGCTGTGTGCTAGCAGGCTCCTGCCACGTTGTAACGTGCCTGCTGCTAGTTGCATGCTGCTCCTGTGCTGCAGCAATTGCCGGCCAGTCATTGCGCAGGGGCTGTGCATGGCATTGCAGGTGTGCTGCATTGCCACCTGCAACACAGAAGCCCCAAGCCGGAGTATCGTCGTCTTGCCTGCCAATGTATGTGCCCGGTACCACAAGATCGCGAGCGAGAGTTGTGGAAGGCACCACAGCCAGGATGTGCGGAATGTCGGCTCGATATTACATGTATGTGCAATTGCCATGAACCGTCATGAAGTTACGACGGACGCCGTGTTCCGCAACATACTGTCAATGCCATGTCCTGCCTTGCCGTTCCATCTCCTCTCCCTGTTCCTGCCATGCCAGGCAGGGTGCCATATGCTTGCTGTGCTCTCGCGGCAAGCAGCCCAAAACAACACGTCTTTAAACACGTACTGAACACACTTACAAGTCACCAGCTGCAACTATGAAGTCACAATGCTGCACTGGCCAAAGGCGCGCCACGTGCTCTTGGTCAGCCTGGCAGCCTGACCGCAACAACTGGCCAGCTGTGCCATACCAGGTGCGCCAGCACCCACGCACACAGAACAGCTGGCCTTTCCTGCAAGCGAGACTGACTCATCAATCCATCACCGGCCGCCACTGCTGAAGCGGCTGGAGAGGTTGCCTGCTGCCTTGAGCAAGTCTCCTGCAGCCTTTGGCCGCTGCATCTGCACCTCCAGGTCCTTGTCCCTGTCCCACGGCTGCCAGGGGTGCTTGCCCTGCCATGACTCCTTCTCAGCCTCGTCTGCAGGAGCAGCAGCAGCAGCACGGGCAAAACCATAAGCAGCAGCGTAGGCAGCAGAGTAGGCATGCATGTGTTGATGGGCAGCAGCCACTGGCGCCAGTGGCGCTTGCAAAGGCAGGAAGGAAGAAGGTGGGCCATAGGGGACCAAAAATCGCACACGTGCTGCTTGAGCTGCTCCCGGCGGTTGAGCCACACAACTCTAAGCAGCCATCCTGCGCCAGCACAGTCGAGGTGAATTGCAAACATGCGCCAGCCCTCCAGCGCACCCACCTGATGCTTTCCGCTTCTGCCCCTTGCTGTCCTGCTCCTTCTCCTTCCTGCTGCTCTTGTCCTTGCTCTTCTCTCTGCTCTTCTCCTTCTTCTCCTCTTTCTTCGTTTTCTCTTTCTCCTTCTCTTTGCTGCCCTTATCCTTCTTCCTGCCCTGCGTGCCCTGCTCAGCATGCTGCTCCAGCAAGCTCTTATGCCGGTGGCTCTGGTTGTACTTGGCCATAGCAGCAAGCAGCTCCGCAGACACAGGTGCACCCTCTGCAGCAGCACCTGAGATGGACGGCCCAGTCAGCGCATACACAGCAGGGCCTGCAGCTGGCAGCAGGCCTGCAGCGCGCTGTGCGGCCTGCTGGGGGGTGTCTGTCCAGCCGCTGCTGTCACCCGGCTTCTTGGAGCCAAAGCGGTTGAACGAGGTCTGGCTCACCTGCACCACCACCACCAGCAGCAGCAGCAGCAGCAGCAACAGCAGCATGGGTGTTCGGGATGCCAGGACACGTGCATGCTGAGTGATTTGGCAAGGCACAACCCCGCATGTCCACTAGCAAGCACAGCGTAGTTCCTGTCACAGTTCAAGGGCCTACACCAGGCGCAAGCTGCACAGGGGCCAGCAGCACCCAAACACATCAGGACACCTGCGCTGACGAAGGACATCGTCACCAACCTGCAGCTGACAACCACATGCGTGCTCAGCAGCGCCAGCTCACCTGTGACAGCCCAGCAGCCAGCACTGATGCTGCGCTGCGGTCCTGCTGCGCGGGCAGATCCGTCATCCACGTATCACGCGCAGCTGGCTGCGCACCCTGTGCAGCAGCAAGCGCAGCAGCAAGCTCCGCAGGCACAGCCTCACCCCTAGCCCTGCGCCACGCGATTTCGCGCTCTGCTGCTGCTGCAGCTGTCATGGCCTGCTGCCGCAGTGCAGCGTCCGCTTGTGCTGCATCGTGTGCGGCACGCTGCTGTTTGTCCTGCAGGAGCTGTGCTGCTTTGCTGACTGCCTGGAAGGCCTCCTGCGCTGCAGGGTGGCTGCACTTGTCAGGGTGCACCAGCAGCGACAGCCTCCAGTAGCTCTTGCGGATGCTGCCTGCATCAGCAGCAGCTTCCACACCAAGCACAGCATACGGGTCCATACCTGGCAGAACTGCTGCGCCTGCTGCTGCTGGGGCTGCAGGGCCGCGCTCAGCAGCAGCTGCAGCTGCGCGCAGCACCCGCAGAACCCGCACAACCTGCGCCTCACGCGCATCTGCTGGTGCTGCATCTGCCTCATCTACGAAGTCAGGTGGCGGTGGGCCGACCAGGGGCTCCAGCTCACCCTGCTCGTAGCCGCCTGCTGCCTGGATGTCTGCGTGGTATGCTGCTGCTGCTGCCAGCAGCTCTGCTGGGGGCGCTGCTGGGCCCATCATGCGGCACTTGGGGGCTGCCGCGGCTGCTGCAGATGGAGGGTGTTATAGAGGGAGCAGGTGCAAGGAAGGTCAGTACCAGGCAAGGCAAGGAGCACCATGCCAGTGACATCAGAAGTTGCTCATGGACTTCCACAGCGTGCCAATGAGATGTAAGTGTTATGTTGATTGCTGTGCACCTGTGCAGTGCTCAATCTCACTGGACTCTGCGTTTTGTGCAGCAATCACCAGCCATGGCCATGAAACACGACACACTATAAGAGGCAGGGCTATCACAACAATGATAACCCACCTTGCGGTTCTGCCTCAGCTGTATGCTCAGCCTGCTCCTGCAAGTCTTGCTGCTGCTGGTCATCATCGCTGCTGCTACTCCCTGCTGCTGCTGCTGCAGGTGCTGGTGGCCCTGCCTGTGGCCCCACAGCACTAGGAGGGCCAACAGGGCCCACAGCTGCTAACTCGGCTTGATGGTGTTCTTCCTCTCCCTGCTGCTGCTGCTGCTGCCTGTCAGTGGGCAGCTGCTGCGGCCCAGTGACAGGCGCGGGGCCTGCTGCTGCTGCTGCTGTTGCTTGGCTTGCAACAGCCGGACCTGCTGCTGCTGGTGCTGCTGGTGCTGCTGCTGGTGTGGCTGGCATGCCTGCTGGTGGTGCTGCTGCTGGCTTGACTGGCTCGTCAAACACAAAGCCTATGATGGACAGCGTGGTGGGGGCACCAGAGGGCAGCCAATACTGGCCCTGCAGCAGGGCAGGCAGACAGGTGAGCGCAGGCATGAATACACAACAGCACACCTCACAGTAGCAACTTACAGGGCATAGTTTGTTGATTATTGATGCAGCCACTGGATGTACTGTAAGAAACATACACAGCCTGCATCCTCTGTGTGGGCTAGACAGTATGCTCGTGTGCACGTGCTCACTGTGCCCTGCGGCCGCACAGCAGTGCGCAAGCTGGTGAGCTTGAGTGCGTGCTGGTTGCCACACTGGTGCACAGTTTCGCTGCTTTCCAGCTGTGCTGCTACCCTGCTACGCAGCTGATCCACAGATGGCCTGCTGCATTGCTGCCCTGCTGCAGTGCGCCCACAGCTGTGCTGCTACCCTGCTACAGTGGCTGATGCAAAGATGGCTTGCTGCTGTGCTGCAGTGCGCGCACCTTGGTGAGCTTGAGCCCCAGCAGGTCAAGCGTGTGCTGCAGCTGCGAGCGCAGCAGCACGTCAGGCACGCCAGCCAGGCCGATTGCGCGGCCATTGTCCAACTCCCACAGCAGCTGCAAGCAGCAGCAGGTGTGCAGGCGCAAGCATGAAGTTACAGCAGCATGCGCCACTGCTTTGAGACCCAATGCAGCATTGCTTCTGCAGCATGTGTCCTGTTGAGTTGCAGTTGAGGCTGCACTAGCCTCTTGCTGGCTGACATGTGCAGATGACATTTCTTTGCTCTGCTGTGACGCGATGCAATGTACTCAGCTGCAAGACATGCCGGCCAACCACCCAAGCTCAAGACGCACCTCTCTGAAGCTTTTGCGGACAGCTGGCTGCGTGGCTAGGAGGTACCTGGCTGCCTGTACTGCGGCACGCTCCCGCTCAAGCTGCGACAGCGCAGACCCCTTGCTGCGGCCACCATCACTGCCGCTGCTGCTGTCGCTGCTTGGTGAGGAGCTCCTGTCGCGCTTTCTATGCTTCTTGTGCTTTTTGCTGTGCTGCTCCTTCTTGTGCTTCTTCTTGTTAGACTTATGGCTCTTTGGCTCCTTCATTCTGCCAGCGGTGCTGTCATGCACTGCTGCTGCTGCTGCTGCTTCTAGTCCAAGGTGTGCACATCATGGGCCCAAACAGAAGAGGATGCTACACCATTAGACGAAGAAACTGACTTATGCCTGTCTTTGATTGCAGCATGCGATAAACACAGCAAGCCTATAGGGGAGTGTCGCAGAATGTCTAAGTACCCATAGACTGTTGTTGATCATGTGCCAAGGCCAAAGTGAGCACTCTTGGTTCAAACTGAAACAAGTGGGTACAGGTTGAACACACCCGCAGTCGCCTAAGGTGTGACATGTCATGGCCCGTACTGCTCCGTGACCGTGGAGCGGCATGCGTCAACGCGGCTGCATGTTCTGATCTCAGCCTCAAACACTCATCAAGGATATCAAGATAACTTCAACACCAGCAGAGCCGACAACAACAAAACAAACCGAACCCTAAACAGCAGCCAGCACGAGATCTGTCCGCAAGTTTGTTGACGATTGCTGCGCAAGAGCGACTACAGCTGGCACATTTCGCTTGAAGCATCTCCTGCACCCCCTTCCTGCTCATCAAAACCAGAAACAGACCACAATGGCCCTGGCAATGAAGCAGGCAGTGGCAACCCGCGCGGTGCGTTTAGGGCCATCTTAACCGTAGATCCTAAATGCTTTGTTGCTCTGTCGACAGGCAGCTGACAAGATCGCTTCCGTTGCTGGCTGTAGGGTGTGCGCTCATCCCGGGCAGCTGTCGTGGTGCGCGCACAGGTGCAGGAGACCAGCTCCCGCCGCAGCGTGCTGGGCCTGGTTGCAGCAGGTAGGCTGACAGCTTTGCGGGCGGGCAGGCTGCAGCAGGCAAGGTGCTGCTGACTGGACTATGGCAGCGAGCTGCCTGCTGGCAGTGCACAGAACAGCAATGTGATTTCACCAGGCCACATGCCACCCATTGAGGCTATACAATAGTGGGGAAGCTGCTCTGCATGGCTCTGCAGCATCATGGCAGGTTTGGACAATGTTGGACCAGCACAGCCAGCAGCAGCAGCAGAGCAGCGCGGTCGCCGAGTTGGTTGGCGACCAGTTGGCAAGCAGTGTCCCTTAGGAACTTGTTGACATGCTGTCACTATCCTGCAGTGGCAACAGCAACAACGTCAGTCAGGACTTGTGAATGCAAAGCAGAAACAACGCCTCAGTTGCCTTGACCCCTGTACCGACCGCATTGCAGTCAGTGCTGGGTTCAGGGCAACTGAGGCGTTGTTTCTGCTTGGCAGCACATGAGCCAAGCTGGACAGCAGTTGCAGTTACGAAACGACCAGGCCTGGGGCCTTCCCCAGGTGCCAGATGCAGGCAGGCACATCTCCTGGAACTGTATACACAGCGGCAGCATAGCACAGGCTGGCATCAAGCCCTGTGCTGGCTTTTAGCAGTATCCCCACCATTGCGCTTCTTCTTCCTGCCTGCTTCTTCCTGCTTGCTGCTGCGCACTGCTGCAGGCATTGCAGCAGCTGCCCTGGCAGCCCCCCAGCAGGCCAGCGCCCTGGTCATCCCCAGCCAGGAGAGCTACGGCGGCCTGGGCCGCAAGACGGGTGGCGCCGGCAGCTCCCCCAAGAGCCCCACCCGCGCCAGCATGGAGGGCTACACCCTGGAGGGCACCAAGAAGGGCGGCGCCAGCCTCAAGACAAAGAAGAAGCTGCTGGCCAAGGCCAAGGCAGAGGCAATGGCCGTGGCCAAGAAGTGAAGCCCTGGTAGCCTGTAGCATCAGCAATGTAGCAGTAGCGGAGGCACTGCGCGTGTTCTGGGTGGGTGCCAGGGACGGCGCCATGCAGCGGCTGCTGAGCGTCTCTGAGGCAGCAGAGCCAGCTGCATGGGCGTGGGACGGTGTACGCCCAGTTGGGGCTGCGGTTGGTTTGGTTGGCGGCTGGTGTGTGCAGCCCGTTTTCCCCGGGGTGCTGCATCCCAGCACTCTCTGGTGGTGTGGGGTCTGCCCACTCGCGCCTTGCCGGCACAAGTTCTCCCGCATGGTTCTCCCAGTGGAGTCAGCCTGCGAAGGCACTTGTTTTGGTTTGTTGTGCGTTGTGGACACGCATGCACACCAAGAGCAGCGATGGCGTTGGTCACCAGCGGGGTCAACGGTGTGGTGATTGCTTGTAGCCAGGGCTGCTGAAGGTGGGTCCTGGTGTCACGCACAAGTTTTGGGTCTTATACAACTGCACTTGGCAGTTTGTTGGTTTTCGACAACAATTGCAGCTGGGCAGCCAAGGCCCAGCAGGGAGAGGCTGGCGGCAGAACCTCTGCCGAGCGCCCGCACTTCCGCTTGTACTTTCTTGTCAGGTGTGTAACATTACCTTGCAAGAACCTTGTTTGTTGGGGTCTGTTGTCTTTGCCTGCTAGAGGCTTCACTGGGCTAAGGATGAGGATGGACGAGTGCTGCACTTTGCTGCATGATATCTTCAATCTGGCGTCCTGCAATACTTTATACTAATGGACGCAGTGGTCAGCCTGCGGCAGGCTGTTGAGCAGGACCTGTGCCACAGTTGCAACATCAGATCACAGTTGCAACATCAGAAAATCAGAGTTGCTCTGCAGGCTGCAGAGCTGACCATTCTCAACAGACCAGGCAGCTTAGATCGACTCCTGATTGGTCAGCTGTCTACGCTTCTCGTCAGCAGACCCAATTCCCAGTGCAGTACACCTATCTCGTTTGCACCACGTTGATCTGCCATCAGACAGCAGTCGTCCACCACCGGGCGGGTGTGATCACGGTACTGGCAGAAAACTATCACTCACTTTGGTGCCGAATAGCAGCTGGTGCAAATGGTTTCGGTTTCGGCTGGAAAAACGGGTCATGACGATTGTTAGTGCCTGTTCACCTCTCGCTGTTTTACAACTTGCCTAGGCTGTGGCCCGGCTGTACCGTTTACCAGACTATGCAGGATACGCTTGTGAACGAGGTTGTTGTGTTGTAAGCGACAGCAGTGAGCAGACTGAACTCCAAGCAGCAGTTGCCGAGTTCTGGCTGTGTCCTTTGTCTTGCGACATCGGCACCTGTTGAAACCACAGTGAAGGCGTCTTAACTACTCAATATACCTCTTTTGCGGGCGTACGGAAGTTAAGCTGCGCCGAGGAATCAGCTTGAGCGAAGCAGCTGTTCCTGGCTGTTGACTGGAGCCAGCCACTCTACCTCTAGACTCAGGTGCTGCTATATCGGCAGTTAGGGTGCCACGGCAGAGACCCAGGCGATGGCAGCGGCCAAGGCACGGCGCACCATGAACCCATACGGGCACAGCGATGATGAGGATGAGGTGCGTGAAAGCTGAATTTGAACACCATAGCAGTTCCAAGCTTTCAAGTGGGCTGCAGGACCTGTCAACCCGTCGCTGACGTGCACGGTCCCGTCCTGTGTTTGCCTGAAGTACTTGGGCAAGAACGCTCGCAACGGCGGTGCAAGGCGGTTCAATGTGGCTAGCAGGATTGACTTCACAAAGCTGGAGGTGAGTGCCAACAACCGCAGCCTGGCGACTTCCGTGCCTGTCACTGGGCCAGCCACGGGCCCTAGGGCCTGACTGCTTCCAGCCTCCCTGACACGTCTTGTGCATGCTGTGCAGTTTGGGTCCCTGCAACGGTACCGGAAAGTTTATAAGCTTCCGGAGCATCCTACTGCTACCAGAGATGACCTGCTGCAGGCTATCGTGCGGCACTTCGCCAATGTGGTGAGCAGATTGTGGTGCACTGGCAATTTGACCGTGTGCATCCAGACAGCGCCCAGGGTTTATCCGTTTGTTAGCAACTATAGGGACTGCTACATGCAGATTAGCATTCACGGCTTCAAAAGAGCAATAAGGAAACCGCGACCAGCAGTGGTGAGATCTCAAGATGTACTGCTTCTTGCTCATATCCATGCATGATCAGTGCGTATGCCCTGCCCTGCAGCATCACAAAGCAGCGGCTGCAGCAATGGAAGCCTTTTATGTCACGATTACGTCACATCACGGTTTGAAGGGAAGTGAGCACAACAACTGCCAGCGATGACATCACCAGTGCTGCCTGCTTGCTGTACTGCCTGCCTGTCATGCAGTACGTTGACGAGGATGAGACGCTCATCAAGTTCGCCATGGCCTGCAGGCGCAATGGGCAGCGGATGGGTCTGGGTGTGAAGAAACCGCGCACCGGATCAGTCAAGCCACGCGGCGGCAGATAGCACAGCCACAGCGGCTTGGGGCCCGGACCTCTATGTTCTGCCTGTTGCATGGTCTCTGCCATGCAGTGTACAATGGGTCATATTGCAGCAGCGCTGGTGGCGTGTGTGTTTATGCTTGCACGGCACCAGTTGTTCAGCACCTGTTGCTTCGTGTTTGCTGGTGGGTAGCTTGCAGTGGCATGTGCTGGCAGCTGCAGCTGGGCCTGCGCCCCACCAACACATACCCTGGTGCCCACACACTGCGCTTTCCGGTGTTTCAAGTGCCAGCGTATCTAGCGGTTGGGGATCAGCATTGTATTTTTGCGTACATTATAATGCCATGCAGCGTCATGCAGCTATACTTGTCCCTGTCAGCTGTGCTGTCTGCCTGTGCTGTGATTTTCACCAACCATAGCCAGGCAAGCCGTGGCTTCAACTTAAATGTGTATCAACTGTGTTCAGTGTGGGAACACTCCACGAGTAGGTGGACAAAGCATGGCGGCCGGCAGCACCATGCTTGCTTGCTTTGATGCTGCGTGCCTTGCTCTTGAGAGGAGCGCGAGAGTGCAATGACGCTACGGTTGCGGATGGTACAGCTGCTTGCTCATGCAGCAACGGCCCCACGTTGCCTTGGTTTCAGACGTATTTGTGCTTGCATTCCCGTCATAATCTGCTGATCATGCTGTGAACCCTCCATTGAGGTTGCAGGGTGATGCAGTACATAGTTCTGCTGTGGTGCACCCGCAAGCAGGGCCTTTGGCAAGGCCCTCAGTGGTGCATGGAGGGCACGCCGCTGTGACGTGTGTGTACTTTGTGAGCTGTGCTGCTGTAAGAAGTCGCAGCGCTTGTGGGACGATGCAGTGCGCATCATCATCCTCATGATGATGCAGAGCGCATATGTTTGCAATGCGGTGCCGTGCGTCATCGTGGCGGATCAGCTACCGCTGCATGCCGTACTGGGGAATGTGAGATCACTGTGTTTACGCGGTTCCTTAGTGCGGGAAGTAGCATGCTGTCATCCAGCATGGTGACCTTGCAGTGATGGTCACTCGGCTGTTTGCTGCGCTGACTGTTCTCGTCAGCTAAGCAGCTGGCCATGGTCTTGCACTCAGCGTTATATATGCTGATTGCTGCTCTGCTGGGCTATGCTGGTGTATGCAAGGTTATGCTGACAGGGCACTTTGATGCTGTCGTTAATTGCTGATGTGCTGCTGAGGGCTGCATACCTTTGACCGTGGGTACCAGTGTCAGCGCGCACTGGAGATGTGCTAGCCAGTTGCACAGCCGCATTCGAATCTCTGATCACCTGTGAGTGTCTCGTCAAAGGGGAACCAGCAGTCCATTGCCGAGGCTGCTCATCTGTGACCACATAGCATGTGCCAGCATGCACTTATGCATGTACTGGTGTTTTTCATGGCAGCCTCATGCCAAAATGTAGGGCTTGGATGTGTGATACTTCTTGCCAGCCAGGGGGCGTGTGAGGGTACCCTTGGAAGGTTCTGCCTCAGGCCACACTTGTTTAGCTTCTCCATAGCAACACACAATGGAATTAGTGAATATGGTTCTTTTGCAGGCAGCTGCCTGCACATCTGTATGCAGCGCGGCTGCGCTGTGATACGGTAATACAAGGGGTAGATTGCGGCCTTGAGTTTGTATGCAGTGTGTATCAAGGGCGCAGTCCAATACAAGTGTAACATGATCCTTATGTTATCCGTTCAATTGTCACCAGGATGGCATGCTGCAGCGAAACAGCAGTGGGTTGCGCAAGTCGTGCCCTCGGAGGGCCCCTGCGGCAGGAACTTCTCGGAGAAGTTTTTTACGCTTTACCTGCTTTGCATGCTGCCGTCGAGTACCGATAACTCCCTTACATCATCAACAGCGGCTGTTGGCCGTCAATTGACTTCAAATGAACCTCTGCTGCAATCAGCCATTTGAACTGCATCACTCAAGAACAGCCATTGGCTTGGACTCACTCAGTCACTGAATCGCAGTTGTACACAGTTGCTACTGTAGCACTGGCAGTGACTGCCAGTGCTGTAGTACGGCCGCCACATGCATGTACAGCCTGTTCGGTGAGAGAGAAGAATTTGTTACAAGCCACCATACCCCGGTGGAGGGCCGCGAGAACACGGAGCCAGTCTGGTCACCCTCCGCGACGCGCTTTTCAGCGCCTACGTCGCACTACTACCACCGCCGCCGCCAAGTATCTTCAGGCCTCGGCATTTTTCGACTGCCTGTTCGGTGGCCTCCGACGCCAGTGCGGCACCGTAAACCAACTTGGTGCCTTGCAGGCACAGTGCAGCATCATTCCAGCGGCGCCATGTCACAGGCACACACAGAGACGCGCAGTGGTGATGACGGACGAACAGTGGCCGAAAGGTTGCAGGTTCGATTCTGAGCCTAAGCAGTATGTCCCTGGACTCAGGGATACAGTCGGCGAAAGCCGAAGGAAGGATGCTGCTAATGTCCTCACGACTCTCCGCAGGACTCCGTCGATTGCTGGCTATATACACACCGGCCCTGCTAGGTATGCAGTCCACCGTATGGGGTGATTCCCACATGCTGCCTAGGTAAGGGGTGTAAGGGTCTGGGTGGTCTACCTTACACCGAAAATAGAGAGAATAATCAGTCTGCTTTCCGCCTCCCAGTGGGTGAGGCGCGGTTGCCGATGCCGAAAGGTATGGCTTACAAGGATTGATTATTATTATTGAGAGTGGAAGTTACACGTAGGCCGTTCGCCATCTCAGATGGCATGCACCACACAAAGTGAACGCAATCTTGCGCCAAAAAGGGAGATTGAAGCAACTTTGAAGCCAAAATAGTCCTAGTCTCTCGATCAGGATTGTACAAGGCATAAGCTGGCACACCTAAAAGTGTGCTTTGAGACACCATAAAAGCGGGAGTAAACTGGCTAAAGCCAACATGAGCGCAATCCAATGGCACAACACAATGGATGCGATGCTAGTCGCACCAGAGATCATCCATATCAACCACTCCTCAAAAGTTGCGGCATCTCAAAAGACACCACCACCTGACATAACCACGCGCCAAATGTTCACTTCCCAAACCTCCACACTGCGCCACTGCTACTAAGCCTAGCTGCCTAATAATTATTATTATTAGGCACACACAGAGATTCTGAATGCGATAGTTACATTACGTTGTTGCTATGGCTTGCATGTGCAATATGACAATTATGATGACCGAGATTCCTTACAAGCGCACACAGAGTCTTTTTTGCAAGCCGGCAGCTTGATACTATCAAAGCAGGCGTCATGCCAGGCCGGCAGCTGCACCCCTGCTGCTGCCCGGCAGCAAGTTGCTGCTGTGTGCTGCTGTTGAGCAGTGCTGGCGCTCATCACACGCAGCATGGCAGCGTTAGGAATGTCATGTGAGCAGATTGCTCAAAGTGTTTCCGTCATGCCATGCGCAGTGCGCACACACGCCAACTTGCAGGGCGACTGGCTGCTGAAAGTATCGAACTGCTGTTGTTTGCTTTGGTCAATTCGCATCAACTAGTGACAGCACTGTCAGTTGCATGATGCAACACTTCAAGTCTCCAATGGAGCCGCTGAGCACTAATGTATATGTCAGCGTTGACTTGATGAGCGCCTTGGCATGTGGGCGCAACCTGCCGCCCATCTCCTTTACTTGATCTTCTGCACCAGCTTCAGCTCTAGACATGCCAGGATGTCAAGGGCCTGCAGGAGGGAGCGTCGCATGGCAGCAGAGGTGCACAACACAGGTCTTCAGTCAACCATTGACTGAGGCGTTTGCGCACGTGCAGATGGGTGCTCCATCATCACACCCGACATAACACGCAATGACTCTGTCACGCCTTGTCGGCGTGTCCTTTGGCAACTAAGGTCTTCTATAGCGATTCGACGTAGGCCGTAGTTGTATAGAAGGCTCAGTTAGTTACCAAGGGAAGGCTTCACACAATAGACGAGGCTACGAGGACTTGAGAGGTCTGATGGAAAGACTTCTTGAGTGAATACTTCTTGTTGAGTGAATACTTCTTGTTGAGTGAGGAGTGGCCCCCTCTATTTATAGCCTTGGCAAAAACCTACAACGCCTCCTCAACTGCCTACAATTGGAACATTCAGGACCAAGGAAGCTTCTAGACAATCCTAGAACATACTACTTCCGGAAACATCTACATCCTTCCGGAGACTTCTAGAACTTCTGGAACATCTGGAACCTTCTGGAAACATCCAGAACCTTCTAGAACCTTCTAGAAACTTCCGGTTCCTTCAACCTTACATCATGCCCCCTCCCCAAGGAGCAACGTCCTCGTTGCTTACCCATCAGCCACGTCGACGCACCTGCCTGCGTGTGCTGCGGGTAGCCACCTCCTGCTCTGGGGTTGCATGATGAGAGGCTTCATACTCATCTATCAAGCTCTGCTCAATGTTGCTTGCTGGCTCCCATGAATCATCCTCTGGGCCACAATTGAGCCAACGGACCAAGTACTTGATAATCCAGCGCCGGCCGACTCGCTCACGCCGCTTGTCAAGGAGCTTGTCTACCAGCCACTGGTCGTCATCAGGGTAGACGAGCACGGGTGCAGAGTGTCCTTTGTGGTCAGGGAACTGCGCATCTTCCTTCCATGGCCGGAGTAAGCTGATGTGGAATACAGGGTGAATCTTGAGAGAAGCAGGAAGCTTCAGCTTGTAGGCCACCGGATTGATGACCTTCTCCACCGTGAAGGGGCCAATGAAGCGAGCTGCGAGCTTCTTGCTCATCGTGGATGGTAAATTGAGGTTGATTGTGACAGCTTCACCTTGTCTCCGACTTGGAACATGTAGTGTTGTCGCTCCTTGTTGGCTGCGCGCGCTTGGCGCTCATGGGACTCCCGAATTCGGGATGGCCATCCACAGCGGACTACGGCCATCCAATGCCTTCGAAGCTTGGCCTTGGCATGCTCAATTGCGTCCGTCATTTCCTGAGCACGCATCTGCGCTGCTGGCACGATCACATCTGCCAAATCAATAGGTGAGGACACATTCTGACCATACGCCAAATAGAAAGGCGTGTAGCCCGTAGAAGGACTGACTGAATCATTGATAGCAAACTCCGCCAAATCTAGGTAATCGTCCCAATCATCCTGGCGAGGTGAAACAAAGTGGCGTAACACCTCTTCCAAGGTGCGGTTCGCACGCTCACTCTGGCCATCAGTCTGCGGGTGAAAAGCTGTAGAAAACCGCAGCTCAGTGCCAAGAGCTTTGAACAATGCCTGCCAAAAGTGGCTCAGAAACCGCCGATCCCTGTCAGAGATAATGACACGAGGCAAACCATGGTGCTTATACCATGTACGCACAAATACGTTGGCGATCGCCTCCGCTCCTGCAGTCTTAGTGGTGGGTGCAAAGTGGACCATCTTTGTCAGGCGATCCACAAAGGTCACCACCGCATCATGCCCCTCCTTGGTAACAGGCAGATCTGTGATCAAATCCATGGTAATCTGCTCCCATTTTGCCGTAGGCACAGTAAAGGTTGCAGAAGACCAAGAGGTCGCTGCATCACAGGCTTATTGCGCTGACATGAAGGACATGCCACAACATAAGAATAGACAGAACGGCTCATGTGCGGCCACCAAAATCTCCTGGCCACACGTTGCAGGGTCTTGGTGTGGCCAAGATGTCCTGCACTTGGACAGTCATGGCACTCGGCAATAATGCGCTTCCTGAGCTCGGGCATTGCTGGGATAGCCACGCGATCCTGGAAGTACCACAACCCATCATGCATCCACAGACCTGGCATCACGTCATCATAGTAGTGATCCTTCTCATATCCAGCCTGAATCTCCTCTTTCAAGTTGCTATGCACAGATGCCGTAGCAAGCTCAATTGAGGCGAGATCCGGGCGCCGTGACAGAGGATCTGACAAATTCTTAGCTCCCTCCTTGTAAGCAATCTCCGTACCACTGTAGTACGACTCGATCCACTGACTCCACTTGGCCTGTCGTCGAGAAAGATCCTGCTTCTTGTTGAACCAAGTATGATTCAGGTGATCAGAGTTGACCTTGAAGGGAACTCCTTCCAGATAGCAACGCCACTGCTGTAGAGCGTAGTAGATTGCAAGCATCTCCCGATCTCCAGTGGGGTAGTTGCGCTCTGTTGGCGAGAGCTTCCGTGACAGATAAGCCACGGGTTGCAAGCCCTTGCCCTGATTTTGAAGTAGTACCGCTCCAAGCGCAAACTTGGAGGCGTCGGTGTAGACCTCATAAGGCAAGCTCGGATCAGGCGTCACCAGTACAGGTGCGGACACCAATGCCTTCTTGAGCTCGTCGAAGGCCCGACCTTCTACATCATCCCGCCAGTGCCACTTGATGCTCTCCTTGGTGAGCTCCGTCAACGGGTACGCCTTTTGAGCATAGTGCTGAATGAAGCGCCGGTAGTAACCAGTCAAACCGAGAAAACCTCGCACTTCACGCACAGTGCCAGGTGTCGGCCACTCCGTAACCGCTGCCACCTTCTTGGGATCTGGCTTAATGCCGTCGGCACTGACGACATGTCCCAAGAAATCGATTTCGCTGAGCCCAAATGCACATTTGTCAAGCCCCACATAAAGCTGATTCTCCCTCAAAACCGCGAGTACCTTAGTCACGTGCTCCAAATGCTCCTCAGGTGTCTTGGAAAAGATCAAGATGTCAACCAAGTACACCACCACGAACTTATCAAGATATGGCTGCAAAATCTTATTCATCAAATGCTGAAAAGTTGCGGGTGCGTTGGTCAACCCAAAAGGCATAACCTTCCACTCAAAGTGACCATAACGCGTCCGGAACGCGGTTTTTGGCACATCTTGCTCAGCAATGCGGATCTGCCAATAGCCACTTTGAAGATCAAGCTTGCTGAATATCGTCGCCCCATGAAGCTGATCCATCAGCTCGTCAATGCGAGGCAAAGGATAGCGGTTTTTCACCGTTATCTTGTTCAGCGCCCGATAGTCAATGCACATACGAAGCTTACCATTCTTCTTAGGAACAAAAGAATGGGTGCTCCATACGGCGACTTGGAAGGTTGGATGAACCCCATGTCAATCAGGTCCGTTAGTTGTCGCTTGACCTCCGCCAGC
Organism: Tetradesmus lagerheimii; assembly: GCA_902809745.2. Taxonomy (NCBI): domain Eukaryota; kingdom Viridiplantae; phylum Chlorophyta; class Chlorophyceae; order Sphaeropleales; family Scenedesmaceae; genus Tetradesmus; species Tetradesmus lagerheimii. Next base: position 227,924 of record CADDIJ020000784.1, read on the forward strand.
TCCAAAGGGCTCATGTGATAAATACGTAGGTAAGGGGGCTTGGCACCAGGCTCCAGCTCAATCTCATGTTCCACACCTCGGGATGGAGGTACACCTTTTGGCAGTTTGCCAAAGATGGCTGAGTACTTGTGAAGTACCCCCTTCATCCGTTCAACCCACTCGGGATCCCCCGAAGGGAGGAGAGGTCATCTATCGCACGGATAGTTGGGTCCTCCTCAACCTCCTTGAGGATGGCAAGGTAAGCAATTGCGCCCTTGCGTAACTCCCGCTTGAGTTGAAGTGCAGACAACAAACTGACACCGGGAGTTGTCCTCTCGATGTTAGAGGGTTGCTGCAAGGTGTATGTGACGTCCCTCTTTTCAATGGTGATGGTGTTAGACACCCAGTCGATGGCAGGGTTGTGAGCAGTCAACCAAGGCTTGCCAAGGATGATGTCGTATGGTGCCAGCTGAGTGACGGTAAAAGGCCTCCGGTCCTTGAATTGTCCAATACGGAAACGTAGGTCAGGCACGACCGTCCCCGCATCTTGCAGTGAACCGTTGGCGAGCCTCACTTGACGTCGATGGAGCTTGAGAGTAGGCAATCGGAACTTCATCACCACCCTCGGATCGATGTAGTCCTCACTCGCACCTGAGTCTACTAGCACATCAAGCACCTCGCCGCGGCACTTGGCCTTCAGACGAATGAGCTCATGGCTAGCAGGCTCAAGACCACCTAGCTCCATGGCGGTGCACGAGTCTTCGGCCTCGGGTGCAGTGAGTGTCTCCAGCTCCTGCTTCGCCGGCAACTCCTCCTCCCATGGCCTTGGCTTCACTCCTGTGTTCACGGGCGGATCCCACGGGATGATCACCGGCCATTGAGAAGCTTGCTCCACCCACCTGTCCCCGGATGGGATAGAGAACAAGCCCTCCGTTCCCGCAGGGTACTCGTGAATTACCCTCATCCCCTGCGTCAGCTTCCACCACGGCTTCCTGTCCCACTTGGGCAGGATAAACACGCCGCATGTCGTCTCCGGTGCGGTCTTCTTACAATCCAGGTAGTGCCTCAGATATTGGCCAGCATGCCGGAAAGGCACATTCAGCCATACTGACTCGCCGCTGACATTAGCCTTGCGGAAGTCAGTGAAGCCCTTGTAGAACTTGTCAGCCTGGGCAGTCTCCTCACGTGCGCAGGCGTCCACTGAGAATGGCCCGTAAGCATCGGCGTACTTGACCTTCTCCAGGCGGTTGAACAGCCAGTAGGTACAGTCCCGCAGTCGTCCACAACGACGGGTACCCGCTTTTCCCTGGGCTGCACTGGATGCTCCAGGCTCACTAGGCCTTTGTGAGCCTTCTACCTGGCGTGAGTCTCTCACAGGCGCACGGGGCTGAGCCTGCTCAATGCGCACAGTACGACCCACACTACTGCACGCGCCCTTCAGTTTGACCGTGCAGAGGTGTCCCCATCACGCTGCTTGTACGCTTGCAGCTTCTTGCAATCCCGCCGCTTGTGCCCTGGCTTGCCACAGTAGAAGCACTTGAGCGGCTGGTTCCTGGGTTTCTGCGGCTCCATTGCTCCGAGCTCCATGGGTGCCGGTCCGCCCCTTGCAACCGCTCCACGGTTGTTGCTGCTCATGTTGACGAAGCGGCTGTTGCCGTTTCGACCACGCTCCCACACCATCGAGTCTGCCTTAATGGCAAGCTCCACGGCGTCATGCAGTGTGGTTGGCTGCTGCAGCTTGACGTGAATGCGCACCTCCGGCTTCAGACCGCGGATGAAGCGATGAATGCAGTCGTTCTCGTCCATGTGCGGCAGCTCCAGCATGTAGGTGTTGAACTCCTGGGCATAGGCGAACACGCTACGCGTTTGGGTGAGCCGGTCAAGCCTCTCCCGCGCGTCCACCTCTGGGTCAACAGGGGTGAAACGGGCGATAAAGGCCTTCTTGAACTCATCCCAAGAAGCGTAGGGCTGAGCCTTGCCCACCGCCACAGCCTGCTCATGCTGGCGGTACCAGTTGAGGGCTGAGTCCTTGAGGTAGGCCGCTGCCACCGTCACAATGGAAGAGCTGCTGAGGTTGGCGCCCTCGGCCGCAAGGTACGTCTCCATCTTGTGGCACCAATTGACAGGGGTAGGCTGCCTGCCATTGGTCTCTGGTGGCTTGGGGAGCTTCAGCTTGCTTGTAGGCACAGCACTGGTCTGCTGCTGCAGCATCTGCTGAAGCGCGTGCTGAAGCTGAGCCACCTGCTGCTGTAAGGCCAACATCTCCGGCGACACTCCAGATCCCTCCATGGCTGCTTAGCAAGCGGACTCACAATCAGAGACGCCCTTGGCCTTGGCCTCCTTAGTGATGTGCTCCTCAATTGCCGTGTGAAGAAGATTCCGGAGCTTCTCCTGGTGTGCGCGGTGCTCTGCCGCCTGGGCTGCCCGAATGCGCGCACAAACGTCTTTTAAAAGGGATTAGCTTGCGCACCTCCTTCTTGAAGCACTGGGGCTTCACGGGCGTGGGCTGAGGCTTGGTGAGGATGTTGTTGAGAATCTTCCGGATGCGCGGAGAGTAGGTTGAAGACTTAGGAACCTTCTTGGCTGGATGCTTCTTGATGTTAGTGGAAGGCTTAAGGCAATGATAGTCGGTCTTGGCAGGAAGGTTCCGGATAGGAGTAGAAGTGACGAACTCCACGCCGTTGAGCTCAAAGGTTGTCCGGAACTTGGCGACGCTTGGGTGCGAGGGAGGCTCCAGAAACTTCACCTTGGGTACAGGCTTCTCCGGATTATACTTGCCTGGCATATGCCGGAAGCTTGTAGAATCTCCAGGACTCCTCGGTGTTCGTAGACAATCTCAGCTACCACTTGTCACGCCTTGTCGGCGGATCCTTTGGCAACTAAGGTCTTCTATAGCGATTCGACGTAGGCCGTAGTTGTATAGAAGGCTCAGTTAGTTACCAAGGGAAGGCTTCACACAATAGACGAGGCTACGAGGACTTGAGAGGTCTGATGGAAAGACTTCTTGAGTGAATACTTCTTGTTGAGTGAGGAGAGGCCCCCTCTATTTATAGCCTTGGCGAAAACCTACAACGCCTCCTCAACTGCCTACAATTGGAACATTCTGGACCAAGGAAGCTTCTAGACAATCCTAGAACATACTACTTCCGGAAACATCTACATCCTTCCGGAGACTTCTAGAACTTCGGGAACATCTGGAACCTTCTGGAAACATCCAGAAACTTCCGGTTCCTTCAACCTTACATGGGGCCAGTCGATTGGCCCTCGCGGGCAAGGACGTTTTCGCGAGAGTACCTGCTGCGATAAAACCCCCTGTCCTCCCCCTCTAAAACAAATCTTTGTCGAAAAAACTGCAACTTCACAAAGCAGGAGGTCTTAGCTTGCAGCAGCGCTTCCAGCAACGCATGCAGCAGACGCAAGTCCCAGACCCCTTGCTCGCAGCAGCTGGTGACAGACAATCAAAAAGCTTGCTCACATGTGTGCATGGCCATGGCATCATGCCACGGGGGTCACGCTAGTCTTGGTGGCCCCTGCCGGGAGCACGGGCTGCGGGAGACCCTTCGAATAGCTTTTTCTCGCAAACGGCGCGACTTGACCCTTAATGGTCATTGACCCAAAACGATGCTCATCGCAATATCTATCACCTCAGCGAGCGTCGGCGTCATCGGAGGGCGCCTGGGGATGTCACGCTGCTGTTGTCACACGTCAGCAACACGTCAGCAACAACACGAACAAAGGGTTACAACAACACGAACAAAGGGTTACATCGTTTGCTCCGCAACATCTCCGAAACCACGTCCAAGTGCAATCACTTCTCGCAAGTCTGCAGCATGCAGCTCACGGACCTTACGCCAGGAACACAACAACAGCAGCAACATGATCGTAACGATGCCACGGGTTGCCCAGCAACAACATACAAACGATCGAGAGCATCAAAAAGCTTGCTCACATGTGTGCATGGCCGTGGCATCGCCACGGGTGTCACGCTAGTCTATATATATAAGAAACAACTTTGCCGGTCCTATTTTCGGGGAAAAACGGGCGCGACTCGCGCCGGCAGGCCGCCAGCACGCCTTCATTGTAAACAGCTAAATTAGGGGCATCATTCGTTCAGGAGCCCGCGCCCGGATGGTGGCCCCTGCCGGGAGAACAGGCTGCGGGAGACCCTTCGAATGGCTTTTTCTCGCAAACGGCGCAACTTGACCCGTAATGTCCACTCCCCTAAAACGATGCTCATCGCACAATCTATCATCTCAGAGAGCGTCGGCCCCATCGGAGGGCGCCTGTGGATGTCCACAAGTGTGAGGTTGTTACAAGTTGTGTGAGAGTGCCCCAGTGCGCAGCTATCGCCACAACACGAACAAAGGGTTACATCGTTTGCTCCGCAACATCTCCAAAAGCACGTCCAAGTGCAATCGCTGCTCGCAAGTCGGCAGCATGCAGCTGACGGACCTTACGCCAGAAACACAACAACAGCAGCAACATGATCGGCATCATCAAAGGCAAACAACACACGAGGCTCGGTTCAATGCAGGTGAGGGCTGGGGTCATGGACCTTACGCCCTCAAGCGCCCAACAACATGCAAACGATCGAGAGCATCAAAGACAGGCAGAGGACGCTGCGCGCTATCATAATCAGCTAAATCAGGGGCATCATCTGTGAAGGCCTCGGGGCAGGCGGAGGGCCCTGGTGAGAGAAAGGGCAGCAGTAGACACTTCAGAAGCCAAGAAGCCACTCTGATGTGCAGCATGTCATGGACCTTACGCCCTCAAGCGCCCAACATGCAAACGATCGAGAGCTTGCTCACATGTGTGCATGGCTGTGGCATCGCCACGGGTTGCCCGCAGCTGACGGACCTTACGCCAGGAACACAACAACAGCAGCAACATGTTCGGCATCATCAAAGGCAAACAACACACGAGGCTCGGTTCAGCAGGCTTAACAGCACGCGCCAGCTCCACCACCTCCTGCACACCCACCAGCATGTACATGTACATGTTTGCATGTATGGTGGTGCCAGTGCCCAACCACTGAAGTGGGGATGCGCAGCACTGTAACATCCACACAAGGTACAATATATGTGTACGCCCTCAAGCGCCCAACAACATAAAAACGATCGAGAGCATCAAAAACCTTGCTCACATGTGTGCATGGCCGTGGCATCGCCACGGGTGTCACGCTAGTCTATATATATAAGAAACAACTTTGCCGGTCCGGTTTTCGGGGAAAAACGGGCGCGACTCGCGCCGGCAGGCCGCCAGCACGCCTTCATTGTAAACAGCTAAATTAGGGGCATCATTCGTTCAGGGGCCCGCGCCCGGATGGTGGCCCCTGCCTGGAGAACAGGCTGCGGGAGACCCTTCGAATGCCTTTTTCTCGCAAACGGCGCAACTTCACCCGTAATGTCCGCTCCGCTGGAACAATGCTCATCGCACAATCTATCGTCTCAGAGAGCGTCGGCCCCATTGGAGGGCGCCTGGGGATGTCCACAAGTGTGAGGTTGTTACAAGTTGTGTGAGAGTGCCCCAGTGCGCAGCTATCGCCACAACACGAACAAAGGGTTACATCGTTTGCTCCGCAACATCTCCAAAAGCACGTCCAAGTGCAATCGCTTTTCGCAAGTCGGCAACATGCAGCTGACGGCATGGACCTTACGCCAGGAACACAACAACAGCAGCAACATGATCGGCATCATCAAAGGCAAGCAACACACGAGGCTCGGGGCAGGCGGAGGGCCCTGGTGAGAGCAAGGGCAGCAGCAGACACTTCAGAAGTGCGACAACAGAGCTGGGTCTGCTCGCAAAGGAAATATATATAAGCTATATATATATGATGATGATGAAGCTATATATATGATCGAAACCGGCAGAGACAAGCAGCCTCAGAAGCGGCCTTATCGCCTCTGCCTGTTGCTGAAGAACATGGACGAAACGCGTCTGCACAGGAGCAGCACCTGCAGCCCCCTGCCCCGCAGCAGCAGCACCAGCAGGGACCCCGCAGGTCAGCGCGCGTTGCTCAGCAGCAGGAGGCTGCGCAGCAGCAGGAGGCTGCGCAGCAGCAGCAGCAGCAGCAGCAGGCTCAACAGCACGCGCCAGCTCCACTACCTCCTGCACACCCACCAGCAGGTGGCAAAGCAGCTCTGCATCCAGTTGTGGAGGGCCCTCACTTCCCCAGGCATAATCTGGGGCCACGGGCGCTGCAGTGCAGCCACTGCCATGCAAAACTGTGGCCACAGGAAAACAAGGGCATGGCTGCTGCACCCCATGGTGGCAGCTTATGCTGCTATCATGTCAAAGGCTGCAGCATCCAGGACAGCTTCCAGCCGCCCCCACAGCTGATCAGAGAGCCTTACGCCAGGAACAGAGCGCCCAACAACATACAAACGATCGAGAGCATCAAAAAGCTTGCTCACATGTGTGCATGGCCGTGGCATCATGCCACGGGTGTCACGCTAGTCTATATATATATGAAACTTTGCCGGTCCGGTTTTCGGGGAAAAACGGGCGCGACTCGCGCCGGCAGGCCGCCAGCACGCCTTCATTGTAAACAGCTAAATTAGGGGCATCATTCGTTCAGGGGCCCGCGCCCGGATGGTGGCCCCTGCCGGGAGAACAGGCTGCGGGAGACCCTTCGAATGGCTTTTTCTCGCAAACGGCGCAACTTCACCCGTAATTTCCACTCCCCTAAAACGATGCTCATCGCACAATCTATCATCTCAGAGAGCGTCGACGTCATCAGAGGGCGCCTGTGGATGTCCACAAGTGTGAGGTTGTTACAAGTTGTGTGAGAGTGCCCCAGTGCGCAGCTATCGCCACAACACGAACAAAGGGTTACATCGTTTGCTCCGCAACATCTCAAAAAGCACGTCCAAGTGCAATCGCTGCTCGCAAGTCGGCAGCATGCAGCTGACGGACCTTACGCCAGGAACACAACAACAGCAGCAACATGATCGGCATCATCAAAGGCAAACAACACACGAGGCTCGGTTCAATGCAGGTGAGGGCTGGGGTCATGGACCTTACGCCCTCAAGCGCCAACAACATGCAAACGATCGAGAGCGTCAAAGACAGGCAGAGGACGCTGCGCGCTATCATAATCAGCTAAATTAGGGGCATCATCTGTGAAGGCCTCGGGGCAGGCGGAGGGCCCTGGTGAGAGAAAGGGCAGCAGTAGACACTTCAGAAGCCAAGAAGCCACTCTGATGTGCACCATGTCATGGACCTTACGCCCTCAAGCGCCCAACATGCAAACGATCGAGAGCTTGCTCACATGTGTGCATGGCTGTGGCATCGCCACGGGTTGCCCGCAGCTGACGGACCTTACGCCAGGAAAACAACAACAGCAGCAACATGTTCGGCATCATCAAAGGCAAACAACACACGAGGCTCGGTTCAATGCTGCACAGCAGCAGCACCAGCAGCCCCCTGCCCCGCAGCAGCAGCACCAGCAGGGACCCCGCAGGTCAGCGCGCGTTGCTCAACAGCAGCAGGAGGCTGCGCAGCAGCAGCAGCAGGCTCAACAGCAGGCTCAACAGCACGCGCCAGCTCCCCCACCTCCTGCACACCCACCAGCATGTACATGTACATGTTTGCATGTATGGTGGTGCCAGTGCCCAACCACTGAAGTGGGGATGCGCAGCACTGTAACATCCACACAAGGTACAATATATGTGTACGCCCTCAAGCGCCCAACAACATACAAACGATCGAGAGCATCAAAAACCTTTCTCACATGTGTGCATGGCCGTGGCATCGCCACGGGTGTCACGCTAGTATATATAAGAAACAACTTTGCCGGTCCGGTTTTCGGGGAAAAACGGGCGCGGCTCGCGCCGGCAGGCCGCCAGCACGCCTTCATTGTAAACAGCTAAATTAGGGGCATCATTCGTTCAGGGGCCCGCGTCCGGATGGTGGCCCCTGCCGGGAGAACAGGCTGCGGGAGACCCTTCGAATGGCTTTTTCTCGCAAACGGCGCAACTTCACCCGTAATGTCCGCTCCGCTGGAACGATGCTCATCGCACAATCTATCGTCTCAGAGAGCGTCGGCCCCATCGGAGGGCGCCTGTGGATGTCCACAAGTGTGAGGTTGTTACAAGCTGTGTGAGAGTGCCCCAGTGCGCAGCTATCGCCACAACACGAACAAAGGGTTACATCGTTTGCTCCGCAACATCTCCAAAAGCACGTCCAAGTGCAATCGCTGCTCGCAAGTCGGCAGCATGCAGCTCACGGCATGGACCTTACGCCAGGAACACAACAACAGCAGCAACATGATCGGCATCATCAAAGGCAAACAACACACGAGGCTCGGGGCAGGCGGAGGGCCCTGGTGAGAGCAAGGGCAGCAGTAGACACTTCAGATGTGCGACAACAGAGCTGGGTCTGCTCGCAAAGGAAATATATATAAGCTATATATATGATCGAAACCGGCAGAGACAAGCAGCCTCAGAAGCGGCCTTATCGCCTCTGCCTGTTGCTGAAGAACATGCACGAAACGCGTCTGCACAGGAGCAGCACCTGCAGCCCCCTGCCCCGCAGCAGCAGCACCAGCAGGGACCCCGCAGGTCAGCGCGCGTTGCTCAGCAGCAGGAGGCTGCGCAGCAGCAGGAGGCTGCGCAGCAGCAGCAGCAGCAGCAGCAGGCTCAACAGCACGCGCCAGCTCCACTACCTCCTGCACACCCACCAGCAGGTGGCAAAGCAGCTCTGCATCCAGTTGTGGAGGGCCCTCACTTCCCCAGGCATAATCTGGGGCCCCGGGCGCTGCAGTGCAGCCACTGCGATGCAAAACTGTGGCCACAGGAAAACAAGGGCATGGCTGCTGCACCCCATGGTGGCAGCTTATGCTGCTATCATGGCAAAGGCTGCAGCATCCAGGACAGCTTCCAGCCGCCCCCACAGCTGATCAGAGAGCCTTACGCCAGGAACAGAGCGCCCAACAACATACAAACGATCGAGAGCATCAAAAAGCTTGCTCACATGTGTGCATGGCCGTGGCATCATGCCACGGGTGTCACGCTAGGGGCGGGGCGGTTTTCGGGGAAAAACGGGCGCGGCTCGCGCCGGCGGGCCGCCAGCGCGCCTTCATCGGGAGCAGCTAAATTAGGGGCATCGTTCGTTCAGGGGCGCTCGCCCGGATGGTGGCCCCTGCCGGGAGCACGGGCTGCGGGAGACCCTTCGAATGGCTTTTTCTCGCAAACGGCGCGAGTTGACCCTTAATGGACATTGACCTAAAACGATGCTCATCGCATAATCTATCGTCTCGGCAAGCGTCGACCCCATCAGAGGCTTCCTGGGGATGTCAACAAGTGTGAGACGTGTGAGGGATGCTGCGAAAGGAGGGCACAGCTGGCCAGGGAGGGGTCGAATAAGGGCAACAAGCACCCAAATGTCGTTTGAGGGGGCCTGGGGCCAGTCGATTGGCCCTGGCGGGCAAGGACTTTTTCGCGAGAGCACCTGCTGCGATAAAACCCCCTGTCCTCCCCCTCTAAAACAAATCTTTGTCGAAAAAACTGCAAAAACTGCGCCTGTGGATGTCACGCTCCTGTTGTCACACGTCAGCAACACGTCAGCAACAACACGAACAAAGGGTTACGTCGTTTGCTCCGCAACATCTCCATAACCACGTCCAAGTGCAATCACTTCTCGCAAGTCGGCAGCATGCAGCTCACGGACCGGAACACAACAACAGCAGCAACATGATCGGCCGTGGCATCGCCACGGGTTGCCCGCTAGTATATATAAGAAACAACTTTGCCGGTCCGGTTTTCGGGGAAAAACGGGCGCGGCTCGCGCCGGCAGGCCGCCAGCTCGCCTTCATTGTAAACAGCTAAATTAGGGGCATCATTCGTTCAGGGGCCCGCGCCCGGATGGTGGCCCCTGCCGGGAGAACAGGCTGCGGGAGACCCTTCGAATGGCTTTTTCTCGCAAACGGCGCAACTTGACCCTTAATGTCCGCTCCCCTAAAACAATGCTTATCGCATAATCTATCATCTCAGAGAGCGTCGGCCCCATCGGAGGGCGCCTGTGGATGTCCACAAGTGTGAGGTTGTTACAAGTTGTGTGAGAGTGCCCCAGTGCGCAGCTATCGCCACAACACGAACAAAGGGTTACATCGTTTGCTCCGCAACATCTCCAAAAGCACGTCCAAGTGCAATCGCTTCTCGCAAGTCGGCAGCATGCAGCTGACGGACCTTACGCCAGGAACACAACAACAGCAGCAACATGATCGGCATCATCAAAGGCAAACAACACACGAGGCTCGGTTCAATGCAGGTGAGGACTGGGGTCATGGACCTTACGCCCTCAAGCGCCCAACAACATGCAAACGATCGAGAGCATCAAAGACAGGCAGAGGACGCTGCGCGCTATCATAATCAGCTAAATTAGGGGCATCATCTGTGAAGGCCTCGGGGCAGGCGGAGGGCCCTGGTGGGAGAAGGGGCAGCAGTACACACTTCAGAAGCCTTGGCTCCAAGAAGCCAGTAGGGCCAAGAAGCCACTCTGATGTGCACCATGTCATGGACCTTACGCCCTCAAGCGCCCAACAACATACAAACGATCGAGAGCATCAAAAAGCTTGCTCACATGTGTGCATGGCCGTGGCATCATGCCACGGGGGTCACGCTAGTGCTAAGAATGTTTTGAACATCTTCAGCAGGCCACAGCCGCGCGGTGTGCCCGTGCAGCGTGTGCACATGCCTGCTCTGCAACGGGACATACAGAGTACTGCCATTACTCAGAAAACCTTTTGCCATCAGAAGTGCTTGAATACACCCAGACTCGTGTGACAGCAGTAAGTAATACAGCATTGATCACATGATGGTACGCATGCTCAGGAAATTGAACTCAACTTGTAGCCCTGCCTGTTGTAGCAGCCTGCTAGAACGGTTATTGCAAAGATAAAACAGCCAACACAGACACTAGCTAGCAGACACAGCAAATAAAGCCGAAAACTCGGTGATATCACTTCCAGGTAACCCAACAAAGAGCTCGGTGAGCTCCACGTTGTGTTTCAACACTTGACATGCTGCGCACGTGTAGCATGGAGTTGCAGTCACTGAGCGGCTCTCAGACTCTGGCGCCAGTTCGACAAAGCAATTGACGCAAAGTGCACAACACCACTGCCGATAGCTCACAGCCATATGCACTCTGGGTACCGCCAACTTCGGACATGGACCAGCCCAGTCTGGTGCAGACATGGTACAGAAAACCAGTCTGTACACCCAAGTCAAGGTGTCATGCGGTATATGGGTAACTTTGCGGAATAAGGGACACAGCAGATGATGCACTTTCAGCCCAGTAAGGACCAATGACCAAGCACCCCGCAGTACAATGAGAGCTGTCTCCACACCGTGGCAATTGCAGTAGGATAGATGTACACAAGTTCACATAGACTAACATGCTCGATGACCCCTCCGGCTGGTTGTCTAGATGCTTCGTGCTCTGTTGCTGGTCTGTACTGGGTCTGTACTGGGTCTGTACTGCCTGTATCTGGTCTGTATCTAGTCTGACATAGTCTGTATAACTGGCTCCCCAGAGTTATGTCTCGTCTTTTACAGTAGTACCGGACTGTCACGGCCCTGCCACTGCACGCTGCTCCGAGCGGCCTGCTGGCGTCCAGGTCTGCCACTACTTTACACCCACGGCATGCCACGCATACATGGTCCATACGCGCTTTTGCCTGCAGACGTACTGTCAATCACTCAGCCTGCTGAAAAAACCAACACTCGTCATGCATAGTCAATGCTGCGGCTCCAGCAAGCACCCATGGCTCCTCCATGGAGACTGTCTATCGCCAACCACATGGCACAATCATCTGAGCCACTCGCGACAATGGCGTTGCTGGCCTTTGCCCCCCTTGTGAACCAACAAAAGTAGCCATGACATAGAGCTGATGCAACACCACTGTCACAGCATGCCGTTGCATCCACTGTGGCCTTCACCTTTCCCCACACACAGCTTCCATGCTGCCGCTTGGCACGACATGTAAGGTTGAAGGAACCGGAAGTTTCTGGAAGGCTCTAGAAGGTTCTGGATGTTTCCAGAATGTTCCAATTGTAGGCAGTTGAGGAGGCGTTGTAGGTTTTCGCCAAGGCTATAAATAGAGGGGGCCTCTCCTCACTCAACAAGAAGTATTCACTCAAGAAGTCTTTCCATCAGACCTCTCAAGTCCTCGTAGCCTCGTCTATTGTGTGAAGCCTTCCCTTGGTAACTAACTGAGCCTTCTATACAACTACGGCCTACGTCGAATCGCTATAGAAGACCTTAGTTGCCAAAGGATCCGCCGACAAGGCGTGACAAGTGGTAGCTGAGATTGTCTACAAACACCGAGGAGTCCTGGAGATTCTACAAGCTTCCGGCATATGCCAGGCAAGTACAATCCGGAGAAGCCTGTACCCAAGGTGAAGTTTCTGGAGCCTCCCTCGCACCCAAGCGTCGCCAAGTTCCGGACAACCTTTGAGCTCAACGGCGTGGAGTTCGTCACTTCTACTCCTATCCGGAACCTTCCTGCCAAGACCGACTATCATTGCCTTAAGCCTTTCACTAACATCAAGAAGCATCCAGCCAAGAAAATTCCTAAGTCTTCAACCTACTCTCCGCGCATCCGGAAGATTCTCAACATCCTCACCAAACCTCAGCCACGCCCGTGAAGCCCCAGTGCTTCAAGAAGGAGGTGCGCAAGCTAATCCCTTTTAAAAGACGTTTGTGCGCGCATTCGGGCAGCCCAGGCGGCAGAGCTCCGCGCACACCAGGAGAAGCTCCGGAATCTTCTTCACACGGCAATAGAGGAGCACATCACTAAGGAGGCCAAGGCCAAGGGCGTCTCTGATTGTGAGTCCGCTTGCTAAGCAGCCATGGAGGGATCTGGAGTGTCGCCGGAGATGTTGGCCTTACAGCAGCAGGTGGCTCAGCTTCAGCACGCGCTTCAGCAGATGCTGCAGCAGCAGACCAGTGCTGTGCCTACAAGCAAGCTGAAGCTCCCCAAGCCACCAGAGACCAATGGCAGGCAGCCTACCCCTGTCAATTGGTGCCACAAGATGGAGACGTACCTTGCGGCCGAGGGCGCCAACCTCAGCAGCTCTTCCATTGTGACGGTGGCAGCGGCCTACCTCAAGGACTCAGCCCTCAACTGGTACCGCCAGCATGAGCAGGCTGTGGCGGTGGGCAAGGCTCAGCCCTACGCTTCTTGGGATGAGTTCAAGAAGGCCTTTATCGCCCGTTTCACCCCTGTTGACCCAGAGGTGGACGCGCGGGAGAGGCTTGACCGGCTCACCCAAACGCGTAGCGTGTTCGCCTATGCCCAGGAGTTCAACACCTACATGCTGGAGCTGCCGCACATGGACGAGAACGACCGCATTCATCGCTTCATCCGCGGTCTGAAGCCGGAGGTGCGCATTCACGTCAAGCTGCAGCAGCCAACCACACTGCATGACGCCGTGGAGCTTGCCATTAAGGCAGACTCGATGGTGTGGGAGCGTGGTCGAAACGGCAACAGCCGCTTCGTCAACATGAGCAGCAACAACCGTGGAGCGGTTGCAAGGGGCGGACCGGCACCCATGGAGCTCGGAGCAATGGAGCCGCAGAAACCCAGGAACCAGCCGCTCAAGTGCTTCTACTGTGGCAAGCCAGGGCACAAGCGGCGGGATTGCAAGAAGCTGCAAGCGTACAAGCAGCGTGATGGGGACACCTCTGCACGGTCAAACTGAAGGGCGCGTGCAGTAGTGTGGGTCGTACTGTGCGCATTGAGCAGGCTCAGCCCCGTGCGCCTGTGAGAGACTCACGCCAGGTAGAAGGCTCACAAAGGCCTAGTGAGCCTGGAGCATCCAGTGCAGCCCAGGGAAAAGCGGGTACCCGTCGTTGTGGACGACTGCGGGACTGTACCTACTGGCTGTTCAACCGCCTGGAGAAGGTCAAGTATGCCGATGCTTACGGGCCATTCTCAGTGGACGCCTGCGCACGTGAGGAGACTGCCCAGGCTGACAAGTTCTACAAGGGCTTCACTGACTTCCGCAAGGCTAATGTCAGCGGCGAGTCAGTATGGCTGAATGTGCCTTTCCGGCATGCTGGCCAATATCTGAGGCACTACCTGGATTGTAAGAAGACCGCACCGGAGACGACATGCGGCGTGTTTATCCTGCCCAAGTGGGACAGGAAGCCGTGGTGGAAGCTGACGCAGGGGATGAGGGTAATTCACGAGTACCCTGCGGGAACGGAGGGCTTGTTCTCTATCCCATCCGGGGACAGGTGGGTGGAGCAAGCTTCTCAATGGCCGGTGATCATCCTGTGGGATCCGCCCGTGAACACAGGAGTGAAGCCAAGGCCATGGGAGGAGGAGTTGCCGGCGAAGCAGGAGCTGGAGACACTCACTGCACCCGAGGCCGAAGACTCGTGCACCGCCATGGAGCTAGGTGGTCTTGAGCCTGCTAGCCATGAGCTCATTCGTCTGAAGGCCAAGTGCCGCGGCGAGGTGCTTGATGTGCTAGTAGACTCAGGTGCGAGTGAGGACTACATCGATCCGAGGGTGGTGATGAAGTTCCGATTGCCTACTCTCAAGCTCCATCGACGTCAAGTGAGGCTCGCCAACGGTTCACTGCAAGATGCGGGGACGGTCGTGCCTGACCTACGTTTCCGTATTGGACAATTCAAGGACCGGAGGCCTTTTACCGTCACTCAGCTGGCACCATACGACATCATCCTTGGCAAGCCTTGGTTGACTGCTCACAACCCTGCCATCGACTGGGTGTCTAACACCATCACCATTGAAAAGAGGGACGTCACATACACCTTGCAGCAACCCTCTAACATCGAGAGGACAACTCCCGGTGTCGGTTTGTTGTCTGCACTTCAACTCAAGCGGGAGTTACGCAAGGGCGCAATTGCTTACCTTGCCATCCTCAAGGAGGTTGAGGAGGACCCAACTATCCGTGCGATAGATGACCTCTCCCTTCCTTCGGGGGATCCCGAGTGGGTTGAACGGATGAAGGGGGTACTTCACAAGTACTCAGCCATCTTTGGCAAACTGCCAAAAGGTGTACCTCCATCCCGAGGTGTGGAACATGAGATTGAGCTGGAGCCTGGTGCCAAGCCCCCTTACCTACGTATTTATCACATGAGCCCTTTGGAGCTGGCGGAGGTCAAGCGACAACTAACGGACCTGATTGACATGGGGTTCATCCAACCTTCCAAGTCGCCGTATGGAGCACCCATTCTTTTTGTTCCTAAGAAGAATGGTAAGCTTCGTATGTGCATTGACTATCGGGCGCTGAACAAGATAACGGTGAAAAACCGCTATCCTTTGCCTCGCATTGACGAGCTGATGGATCAACTTCATGGGGCGACGATATTCAGCAAGCTTGATCTACAGAGTGGCTATTGGCAGATCCGCATTGCTGAGCAGGATGTGCCAAAAACCGCGTTCCGGACGCGTTATGGTCACTTTGAGTGGAAGGTTATGCCTTTTGGGTTGACCAACGCACCCGCAACTTTTCAGCATTTGATGAATAAGATTTTGCAGCCATATCTTGATAAGTTCGTGGTGGTGTACTTGGATGACATCTTGATCTTTTCCAAGACACCTGAGGAGCATTTGGAGCACGTGGCTAAGGTACTCGCGGTTTTGAGGGAGAATCAGCTTTATGTGGGGCTTGACAAATGTGCATTTGGGCTCAGCGAAATCGATTTCTTGGGACATGTCGTCAGTGCCGACGGCATTAAGCCAGATCCCAAGAAGGTGGCAGCGGTTACGGAGTGGCCGACACCTGGCACTGTGCGTGAAGTGCGAGGTTTTCTCGGTTTGACTGGTTACTACCGGCGCTTCATTCAGCACTATGCTCAAAAGGCGTACCCGTTGACGGAGCTCACCAAGGAGAGCATCAAGTGGCACTGGCGGGATGATGTAGAAGGTCGGGCCTTCGACGAGCTCAAGAAGGCATTGGTGTCCGCACCTGTACTGGTGACGCCTGATCCGAGCTTGCCTTATGAGGTCTACACCGACGCCTCCAAGTTTGCGCTTGGAGCGGTACTACTTCAAAATCAGGGCAAGGGCTTGCAACCCGTGGCTTATCTGTCACGGAAGCTCTCGCCAACAGAGCGCAACTACCCCACTGGAGATCGGGAGATGCTTGCAATCTACTACGCTCTACAGCAGTGGCGTTGCTATCTGGAAGGAGTTCCCTTCAAGGTCAACTCTGATCACCTGAATCATACTTGGTTCAACAAGAAGCAGGATCTTTCTCGACGACAGGCCAAGTGGAGTCAGTGGATCGAGTCGTACTACAGTGGTACGGAGATTGCTTACAAGGAGGGAGCTAAGAATTTGTCAGATCCTCTGTCACGGCGCCCGGATCTCGCCTCAATTGAGCTTGCTACGGCATCTGTGCCTAGCAACTTGAAAGAGGAGATTCAGGCTGGATATGAGAAGGATCACTACTATGATGACGTGATGCCAGGTCTGTGGATGCATGATGGGTTGTGGTACTTCCAGGATCGCGTGGCTATCCCAGCAATTCCCGAGCTCAGGAGCGCATTATTGCCGAGTGCCATGACTGTCCAAGTGCAGGACATCTTGGCCACACCAAGACCCTGCAACGTGTGGCCAGGAGATTTTGGTGGCCGCACATGAGCCGTTCTGTCTATTCTTATGTTGTGGCATGTCCTTCATGTCAGCGCAACAAGCCTGTGATGCAGCGACCTCTTGGTCTTCTGCAGCCTTTACCTGTGCCTACGGCAAAATGGGAGCAGATTACCATGGATTTGATCACAGATCTGCCTGTTACCAAGGAGGGGCATGATGCGGTGGTGACCTTTGTGGATCGCCTGACAAAGATGGTCCGCTTTGCACCCACCACTAAGACTGCATGAGCGGAGGCGATCGCCAACGTATTTGTGCGTGCATGGTATAAGCACCATGGTTTGCCTCGTGTCATTATCTCTGACAGGGATCGGCGGTTTCTGAGCCACTTTTGGCAGGCATTGTTCAAAGCTCTTGGCACTGAGCTGCGGTTTTCTACAGCTTTTCACACGCAGACTGATGGCCAGAGTGAGCGTGCGAATCGCACCTTGGAAGAGGTGTTACGCCACTTTGTTTCACCTCGCCAGGATGATTGGGATGATTACCTAGATTTGGCGGAGTTTGCTATCAATGATTCAGTCAGTCCTTCTACGGGCTACACGCCTTTCTGTTTGGCGTATGGTCAGAATGTGTCCTCACCTATTGATTTGGCAGATGTGATCGTGCCAGCAGCGCAGATGCGTGCTCAGGAAATGACGGACGCAATTGAGCATGCCAAGGCCAAGCTTCGGGAGTCC